>JALIZH010015670.1:0-83248 GCA_030522465.1 Rhipicephalus appendiculatus
TTTTCAGGAAGCGTTTTAAGCTGGGTTTACGAGGTGGGGAAGCGTTCTTTTTCTTGTTTATTGTTTGCTTTAATAGCTGCCGTAATTAACGATGGAGTGACGGGATGCGCTTGGTTAATGCATCAGTCATGTCGACCCCTGCGGGCGACACCCCAACAAGCAGTGCCTTGGTCAATTCGTTTCGTCAACCTTTTCAAAACGGGACCTGCTATGCGTGGCAAAAAAAAAAAGGACTCACCGCATTGGCTCCCGGGCTGCTGTCAGACGCCGTCAGAAGTACCGCGTCGCGTTGTCGAGGGTCTCTCCCATGTTCTTCGGTCACCGCACTCTTTGGGTGAAAATCATGCGCCCGTCCTGTCAGCAAAAAACAGAACGCCTTTTAATTTCGGTGGGGGGACGCAGTTCACTTCGAAGCATGCATGCGGAACTGGACGGCGGCTGTTACGCAAAGGGACAGGAGAGGGTAGCGATGTTAAAAAGAAAGGGGCGTGGTAGCCGGTCACGGAAGAGAGGCGTCTTGAGTACTTCGCTGCTCAAAACAATTTTACGCTTTTGGGGAAAACATTGGAATGGAATTTGGGATCGTGAATAATAATATCTGGGGTTTAATTTTCTAAAACCGCGATATTATTATGACGGACGCCGTAGTGAAGGGAACCGGATATTTTGACCATCGGGTGTTCTTTAACGTACAGTACACGGCCTCTAGCATTTCGCATCCATTGAAATGCGACCTCCGCGGCCGGGATCGAACCCGCGACCTGCAGGTCAACTAACAGCCAGGAACCGTAACCGCTACGCCACTGCTGTGGACAAGGATCGTGATACATCTAAACCACTGGAAAGACTGCTAACACGGCGTGTGTTTCTGTGTAAGGAAATTTTCCTGCAAACACATGCCTTGTGAAAAGAAAAAAATAAAAACGAAAATAATTGTTCGTAATGAAAACCCATTGATTTTACAGCGTTAAAATGTGATAATACTTCTCCCCAGAATTTCGTAAAAAGGCTTAAATGTCAGCAAATGTACTTTTCTTTTTTTCTTTCCAAGGTACCTGCCTGCAGCCTTTCCAGCCTCTTTCAGCGAATATATAGCAGGCGTCAGTGGCGTAGCCAGGGGGTGGCACACCGGGCCCGTGCCCCCCCACCGAAATTTTTTTTCGCCATGGCATACAGAGCGAAAACTGACCATTTCAAGGAGGTGCCCCCCCCCCCCCCCTCTCCGAAAAAAATTTCTGGCTACGCCCTCGGCAGGCGTGTGCACGCGTGTGAATCGGAGTGTTAAAATTGATAGCTTGCACGTGGCGTCATGGACGCACTACATGGTTCCAACACGGCGGCTTACATGACGTCAAGGCAGCATAATCACTCGGTGATTAACCTACTTCATTGTGATATTGACGTCGCTGAAACGTTATTGGGCGTCTGTGCATGATTAACAGAGGAACCAGCATGCGATGTACTCATAACACTAACGTGTCATCACAAAGTTCGCGTTCCACGATGTTGGTGCTCCAACGTGGCTGTTGCAGTGACGTCAGTGCAGGCCATATCTGTATTGTTGGCATTCGACAGTGGCCGATACTACCATATATGACAGAATAAAAGTTTCGCGGTTTCACGCGAAGGGGGGAAGAACTGACAGCGATAACAAGGTATAGCCGACCCTGAAAAAACAAACGAAAGCTCACAGTCTAACCAGTCTAACCAGCATTACGGGCAGCACGAATACCAGCAAGCATTCTCTAATAATAATATCTGGGGTTTTACGTGCCAAAACCACAATATGATTACGAGGCACGCCGTGGTGGGAGGCTCCGGAAATTCGGCCATCTGATGTTCTATAACGTGCACTAACATCGCACAGTACACGTGCTTCTAGCATTTGGCCTCCATCGAAATGCGACCGCCGCAGCCGGGATCGAACCCGCGACCTTCGGTTCAGCTAGCAGCCAAGCACCGTAACCGATACACCACCGCGGCGGACGAAGCGTTCTCTAACTAAACAAGTTCAGTTTCATACAGCGAGTCACATGAACAGGGCAGGCTTGACGAATGCGAAATCTCGAGATCATAACGCTGGCTCAATGAAGAAAGGTGTCACTGGACAAAGAAAGTTTGCCTTGGCGCTCGTCTCGAGGCAAACGTTCTGTGCTGCCACCTTGGAGCAAAAATAAAAAGAAGGTACTCACTACCGGGAGAGTGCTCGTCACTTTAACGACCAACAGTTATCACACACACGGATGGTGGCCGAGCCGTATGGAGATCAGCCTTTTTTGATTGCGATTGTTCTGCCCGTATTACGAAGGCACATGTAAGACACGGTTCCTACCGTCGAGCGTGTACGATAACTGTGGCCCCGTCGCTGTGGTTCAGTTATAGTGACGAGCCCCCTTAGTGTAGTCGTTTTCAGAAAAGAAAGAGTAAGCGTGGAGCTTCGCGCGCGAACTTTGAAGCCCAGCCATTTCCCTTCCTTCATCCTTACAACTTGCCACGAAACTAAGAATCTATGTGCCTGTGCCTCGTATTCTGCCATAAACACGTGACTGTGTAAAACGACTGGCAAGCGATGCGCCGAAGGTCTCGCCGCTGCGCAAACTGGTCGCTAGTGCTCACACATGCGCTCACGCTGGCTGCTTTATCTGGCGTTTGCGTCCACGTGGCGAGATTCTTTTGCTTGTTACCTGCGCCTGCGCGGGTTCCACTTTACTGATTTACCACTTGTGCCCGAGTACGCCCGCATGGTAATAATGAATATAAACAGAACCTTTCTGTCTAAGCAACATTCACAGCGTGCCATGCACTGAAAAACTGGAGGCAAGTGTTCGAGCGGCTTCAAAAAAGGTTCGACTAGTTAACGCTACATGCGCTCCTTCCTAATCTTTCTTTTATTTTCTTTCCCTCCATGGTTACAGCTCTCTTAACGCCCACGACAGGTCTTCCACGCGTCCAGAAAAAAGCTCACTTCGTCACTTCACCTTGAACACTCGGGCGTCCGAAGACACCGCACATCGAGCCACCTGACTTCTCCGCTAGCAGTCACATGCTCGCCCTCTGCGCTAGATCCCGTATTAAGGCGATAGATGCCTCACCAAACGCGAAAATTGACCTTCCGCGCCCTCAGAGTCAACCCGAATGCAAAAGATCATCATCATCATCATCATGTGATGACGTCACCACGACGTCATACGTCGTCATATTTTGTGTCGTCATTCCCCCACCACTATGACGTCACATAGCGTGACGTCACATGATGCCGTCATCACATGACATCGTCGTTTGGTCAAAGGTGGAATGATCCCGGAGACAGTGCAAAACCACGTAAGGTGCAGAAACCTTTCGTAGGGGGGCGAGCGAGTACTAATACATCGACTGAGAAGAAAAAGAATGTGGCTTTCGCCTTCCCATCGTTTTAGGTGAATGCATAGGGGACCATGTGACTTTTTTTATGGCTAAAGCCTTAGATGCCTCGTCAAACACGAAACTTGACCGGCGTCCCACGTCGGCGGTGTCGCTGCCAACACGAGTGATGCAAGAAATCGACATCGTCATGTGATGACGTCATCATACGACGTGACGTCACAGAAAGCCAGAACTTGTGACGTCATTATGACGTCACTATGGCCTCATCACGTGGCGTCACACGATGACGTCATCACGAGGCATCATCGCTTTGTCAAAGCTGGGCCGATCACGGAGACAGTGCAATACCAGGTGGGGTGCCCCCGATCCTAGAACAGTCACAACCACGTTAGGTGCGGAACGCTTTCGGTGGGTGGCGGGGAAGGATCAATACGTTGACCGAGAAGAAAAAGGAGGTGGCTTTCGCCTTCGGAATTGTCTTAGGTGAATGCATAAGGGACCTTGTAATTTTTTCCCACCCACTCCGCACGGCCATGCCTGCATTAGCACCCGATGTCTCAGCCGTGCCTACCAGCTGCCATCGGCGACTGTGGCTCAGCCGTCTCAAACGCCGTGAAAGTGCTTCGAGTGTCCGTAGAATCGCTGTGACAATAAGAAGAAAGCTAAACTTGGGCAATTCACGGCGCCTTCTAATGAAGCGACTACCTCCGCGCTTTCCGATGACTCAACGGAAACCTCCTTGTTTGCTCAGCCGCTCACTGATGGCTGAGGGTTTGCGCAAGCCTCCGAAGGAAGGCCGAACGCCTCACCGTGGTCTGCGAACTGCACTATCATCTGGAATTCTACTCGGATTTGAGGCTTGGGAAAGGAGAACGAAAATAATGAAAACAAACGACCCACAGGACCATGGAAACGGGGTGCTGCAGTAGCTGATAACGCTGCAAGCAAAGTCACTGGTTTGCTTTTATCCTATACGGGCTCTCCCTGGGTTCACGCAACGCACGGCGCTTCGTAAATACTGGGCTCGGATTTCGTTTAAGAAAAAGAGCTTTACGCAATCCGAGCTCCAAACCGCTCAGCTTCTGCGAAACAGCTCCAAAGCCATTGCTGATACAGTGCAGTGCAGCGCAGTTCGGAGAGGTATGATCTTGGAGGACTGAAATACCGGACTTTTTGCGCTATGACGTAAAGAAAGCAAACATGAAAGTAGCGTTAGAAATGATGGATACATTTCTCGGACGCGTTTTGTGCTCGGTATAGCTGCCATGTGTTTCAGAATCGAACGCATACATAACGCAGAAGCCTGTTCACGCGCATTCACGCACAGTGTAAGACGGTTTCTTACGTCTTCAGTGTCTATACCTGCGCTGTCCCAGCTGAAGTTTTAAGCCGCTGGCTGTAGACATCGTTGAAAACGATAGGTCGACCTCCTATTACCTAACAAGTGTTTGGCACTTGTTAGGTGATAAGAGAAGTGGGTGAATAAGTGAGGGGCGCACCAAAGTTGTGTGAGGGTGAGCTTAACGAAGGAGGGCACCGGCTTCGGTGCTTCGACGGTGTTCGCGTACTGGAGCTGGCCGCATTTTGTTTTAGTAAACAAGCCTATATCAACTCCACAGTTCTCAGCTCATGTGATAAATCAGCTCTTATTTTCATTCCAACAGTGCTTGGCAGTGCAGCACTTGCAATGGGCTGCAAAATACATGTGGTTGGCTGATGTAATCTTGTTTACATGTCAGCTAAGGTGTTTGTTCTGGCATTTCGAAGAATGGCTTCCCGACATCAGATCTGAAAGCTTGTTGTTTCACGTTATTTGCGGAGACACTTGTACACATGCAAAGTGATCCACCTTTCGTTGTAACGAACAAACTAGGCGTGCTTCGCTTTTTTTTTTTCGGTCACGAAGGCCAACGCATTCGTCGCCGAAAAAAAAAAAACTTTTCTGTGGCAGCGTGAAGTTATTGCATAAAGAACATTTTTTTCGGCGCCGCTGAAAAAAGTTCCAAAGTGTGTTCGGCGAAAGCATGTGGCCATTCGACTGACTATGCCATGTCTTTTTAGAAGACGATAGTCTTTCTTGGGATACTTCAACGCACAAATTCTAGTCTGTCTGTCTGTCTGTCTGTCTGTCTGTCTGTCTGTCGGTAACCCGATTCAGCTACTCGGCCAAAGTTCAACTTCTTTCTGAACGCCCAGCCCTCTTGAACTGGTGTTCGCGTTCATATTTGTGAACATATTCGATCAAAAAGCAAATACTACGCATTCCTGAGGCGCAACATTAATATGTAAGTGTCAGGACATGTGTTCTTTATTAGAAAATACATAGGCACGCAATTCTAAAGACCCTAGTGTTTTTTAGGCTGTCTCAGGCAAGGCACAACATAGTAGTACGGCCGGCACAAGACTATCGTCTTTCGACGACATTTGCAGCGAAGCACGCAGATACGCGGCCAATTTTTTGTTTTTCTTTTTTTTTTGTTTTTTTTTTGTTTCAGTTTTTTTCTTTACTTTTTTATTTTTTTACACTCTCTCAGTAATGACGTGATTGCTGAGAGAGTGTGAGGGGGGAGAGGCCACAGCTGGCACCGTTCCAGGGTGACGGACGGACGCCGCGAGTATCAGCCATTAAAGGCTTTCGCCTTAATATTCTGACAGCGGTATTCGACATCTAGACCTCTAATAACACAGCCCAACGATTTAGCCATCAAGCCATAGGCGATTTTTTTTTGCCTTTGATATGGCATTTGAAAGAATGCGCATTGGAAAAATAGCACACGTGATATGAAGCAGAGTTACAATATTACAATCACATACCGGAAGTAAGCGTACAAGAACTACTAAAAGAAAACTCTAAGGCGAGTATCAAACCCCGTACTCTAGAGGCGTTCACTTTTTTGTCAGAAACAACCAATGACACGAACAGACAATTTGGCCGAAGAAAGCATACTGGAATATATTTATTTTTAACTGTAGCGTAATGATTGCGACCTAGACTGAAAGGAATTAACGTAGACAAAAAGCATCCCTTATCGTAGGTGCGATCTGAACCCACAAACTTCGAACTGAGCTACGACAGAGGGCGCCCCCTAGTCCACACCGTCGGGTATTTATGTGTGCTTTATGGACGCGTAACTCGAATGCTGCAGGTTCTGATTTTACCAGAGGAAAGGGTGCTTTTTGTTCCCCTTTAATTTCTTGCAATATAGGTCATAATCATCACACTAGACTTAAAAACCCCAAATAATATCCCCTATGCTTTCCTCTGCTTTATTGTCCAGTGGTTTCAGTGGTTGCATGTGTCCATTCCAGGGGGAGTTCTTCATAATGCGTTGCACAGTAAAGGTAGTAAGGTTAAGCATGTCACCCCCATCGGACAGAGCAGAGCTCCTTTAAGAATTAATGGCCGTCTTGCACCCAAGTGCTGCGAGACTCTTGGAGGGTCTTCCCCACAACGCTAATGACTTAGGAATTTCCTTCGTGCAAGCCAGCGTGTCGAGGCGCTTGGCGCGTTATCGAAACTCTGTCACGCCATTCGCATTGACAATGGTAACTAGTCAATTACTGCTGTAAATGTATGTTAACCAGTACATTCGTGGTTCGCAATATGTGCTGGGAATCTTCGGTTGGCAAGTCACGTAACGCTTCGCAAGTGGAATCTAAGTAGTCCATTGACAAGAGCTTGCTCACTCGCGTGTCGCGCTTCAGTGGTGAACGTGCGCGGTTATTCGAACTTCTATTTCACGGGTCTCTACTCGAGGGAACTCATTTGCAGCGAACTTTCTGTATGGTGTAAGACAGGAATCCCACAGCTGAGTTCCACACAAGCGTGACAGCGTTGCGACACATGCGATACATTGCGGGCTGGTATGGCGTGGGTTTTGTAATGTCTTCAAGTATTTCGGCTACATTAGTGGAGACGATGCCCACACCTCTGTCTGTAGAACATTCCGTAGAAGTGTAGTGAACTATCGGCGGGGAGGAGACACGGACACATGCGAAGAGATTGAGACAACGCATATGTCGACTTTCAGGTAAGTGGCCTCGACACTTATCTGCGCATGCTCAGGTATGGGAGCGTCACTTGTCAATAGGGCACATGTGCGGAATCACGCGAGAGATAGCCGCTGAGATATTTTTCTTCTCTATGCAAGATAATCGAAGGCTGGCTCACGCATGGGCTTCCACTACTATTGATATGTCAAACTTCAACCATTCAGCGGTTTCTTCGTTCCTGAGTCCATATAAAATGGCTAATTCAATGAATTTGGGCATGCATTTACAATGGAAACAGGGGAAAAAATATTACATGGCGATCCTGAGGCTAGTCACATTTTATGCTCTATTAAGAACTGATTAACAAAACGACCAATGTGTTCCACGTAGAGAAACGGTCACGGCTGAAAATGACAGTACCGCCTTCTATGAACTTGTTGGCATGTTTTACTACAGAACATGGGAAGCGCAAGGCCTCAAAAGGTCGGCCGTGTATGGTGCATTCTTCACTCTTTCTGTGTGCCCGTTTTATCTGTTAGTAAGCTTATATATTTCAAAGATGGCTACTAGTGTCATGTCTGGCGTCTTCGATGTCCCTACTATAATTCTGCGTGCGTGGATGATTCCCACGTATTCTAAAAGTATTTTCCTCGAATACTACCTCACGCTTAATACAGTAGAAGCCCTTTAAATCTTCTAGCTGGCGATCGACGCTATCTCGAAATAGTGCGCACCTTCGACATTTGACAAAGAAGAGAACGCGACAGCGATAAGCAAACGGATCGCCGGCCGCTGCAAAAAAAAAAAAAAAAAAGAGAGTATGTGTTTTATAAGCGCTAAATTTTCGTTTCTTTTCTATAGGTGTGCTTCTTGAATGGCTCAAAGCGCTGGAAGTTGGCGTCCTTATTTGTTATTGCTTTGTTTGGTTGCTATAGCAATGACACAAAATTCTTGAGGTCCTGTGAGGCAAGCAGTGCAGTCGTGCGTGTTTAAGTGGAGAGTCAGACGGATGAGATATCTGAGAGCCCAGTGCTGTCTTTTGCAATGGAACGAAACGGGAGGCGAGAAACTTCATGCAAAGATATTTCCACGTGGAAGTGCCATAGAATGCATTATTATTTTTAAAATCAATATTCATCATATACCGGGTGTTTCCTTATGAGCCTGAATCGTAACTTCGTAAGAACATTTCAGAAGAATCAACTTGCCTAGTGTCCTAATTACAATTTGACTATGTGTTGGGTTATAAGTTGCAAGCATTAATGCTGCTGTCACAAGTAAATAAGCAGCAAAAATAAATTTTGATAACATAGGCAGACCACACGTGGGAGCCTCAGGTTACTAGCATACCGAAACACAACATGTGCATAGGTAGCGTATTGATTACTTTCATGTTCGCAATGACCAAATGTCAAAAAGGTGGACGATTTTCTACGACTGCAACGCGGCACTGCAGTCTCTACTGTCGACTTAACGCCGCCGTACGCACGGACAGTTGGTGTTTGAGCCTGCAGAGATGGCTACACCTCCTATCCGAAAAAGTACACCACATTCTATCACATTGGCTACCAAGTCACTGTGTAATTATTGATAATGAACGGGCCGATCAAGGTGCCCGTCCAGCCCATACAGAAGACCACGACCTATCGAAACCTCTTCCTAGGACAGACGCTCCTAGGAAGCTCTGCATACTCTCTCGACAATGCTCTACATCACACTTGGAATGAACCGTGTTTCACGCATGCACGATTAAGCTACCTAGATAAAAAATTGAGCCTTCAACTTCCATCAAAACTCCGCCGAGGTGACGATACGCTTACGTAACACGCATACGCGCCTGCATCCAAGCGAATATCACCTCGGCAGCACAGTATAACCCTCTTGGTGCGTGTTACGAAATAGGAGTTCTTTAAGCGTGACTAACGCAATTACAGCGCGGAGTCTTGCACACGCTTGCGGCGCGCTGAGAGTGCTTCACTAACCAGCGTCGAGACGACTGCTGATTTGAGACGTAACGAAGTTGGCGTCTCTCAGAAAAGAGAACCCAGAGTTCCAGCCGTGTCCCAATACCTTTTCTTATGTGACTTACGAAGTCGAACCGGGCGATCGGAGTAATGTATGGATGGCTGAATTTCAGCGAAGGCTAAGAGCGTCGTATGACAGAGCTTCCTTCGCAGATGCTGCTTCCAGTTTTCCTCATTGATGAAGACAGCCGGAGTCTCCCCGCTGAAGTGATGTTTCTCGATTGCTCCCCGAAGGCTGGACTGAACGACGTTCAAAAGCAGGCGCGCTTGTAAGTAATTCAATTGTCGTCTTCCCGTCACTTGTCTTGGACGCCGGCTCCATTGGTGCGTAACAGCAAATGACATATATTTCAACGAATATCGGAATAAAGGGTGTCGCTATATTAGCGCGAGCACAAGTGAAAAAAAAGCTAAACATTTTTTTTTGCTTTTTTTTTTACTGTGAAAAGAGAACACGTTTAGCGAAGCGTGCATTGTCTCTCTAGACGCGTGATTGACACTGAACCTCTGTGAGTGCGTAGCCATCCTCCTACCGTAACTTCGTACAATCTTGTATCAAAAGGTCCGCACGACGTTACATGCGACATCGTAAGAGGGTTGAACTAATATGTATACACATAGTCTAGTTCATAGGTCGGCAAAATAAGCTGAGGTCATTCAGACTCACTCGCTCAGGATTCACTCGACTCAGACTAACCAAAAGCTTCCTCAAGCAGACTCATTCGGACCCAGTATCATGAATATTTTCGTCAACCTGACTCACTCGGAATCAGACCCACCAAAATTTTTTTACAGTGTACTCACTTGTACTCAAACTCACCAAAATATAACTCAGCTGGAATCACTCGGAACTCGGACTCAAGGCTTAATCTGAGTCTGAGTGAGTCATCTGACGAGAGAGTTTGCCGACCTATGGTCTAGTCTGCGGATTTTTTAGTCGTGCACCGACGCTTTAATGCAATAAGCTACACTGCGCGCGTACCGCTTTCCATTGTGGTTGGGGCGATTAAAGGATCAAGTTGGACAAGTTACGAATGGCTCATGGAATGAACACATTGGCGAGGATGCGTAACACAACGCCAATATTAAGGTAAAACATAAGTACACTATTTACGTATATGCAATACACTTGTGTCTTGTACAGTGCTTGTTGGGAGTAGTGTTATTCACTGTTGATCGTGTCTTATTTCCTCCCTCCTCCATTGTTATCCCACTTTGGGTAAAGTTTTGTGACGTCGACTGTTTCACCGATAACCAACGTCAACATCGTGGGTGTGGCTATTCCAATTCACCGTGGCACATAGAAAAAGAAACAAGAACAGCGATATCGCAGATTTCGCCCATTAGAGACATAGAGTAGTCTTCGGTTGTGTCTGGCTGGTTTTTAGATGCGAAGCAGCTTAGAGCGGAGTTCAATCCGGTGGTGGTGTGCGTCCTGACCACATTTACTGCGCATGCGCCTACTCTCTCTCCCACTCTCCTCCTTTACGCAGGTGTTCGGTCACCTTCTCTCCTCCTTCCGCGCGCTGCAGCCGCGCGCTCTCCTCCTTTACGCAGGCGTTCGGTCGCCTTCTCTCCTCTCCTCCCCCCCGCGCTGCAGCCTGTAAACCCACTCCCTCCTCTCCCTCCCCCCATTTCATATAAGCCCGTGCGCTCAGTCGAGGAAGTGTCGCTTGAATCGTGCGGTCGCTCCGTCGGTTCCCGGTCGCTGCAGTTGTCTCGAAAGCCTCGCTACCCTCGCCGCAGACTCGCGTTGTCTCTCTGTAGCGGAAGCGGTAGCTCGACGCCGACGCTTGGCTTCGACGGCCGAGTGAACGTAAATGGAAACTTGGTGTGCACCCCCAATGCTGCTTCGCATCCCCTCATGGTTCCCTTCAGTGGGAGATGGTGTAATTTTGTTCTTCGCCTGCTGCGCACAACAGGCCGTCATCTTCTTTATTTCACCTCCCGCTCCCGTAGGCTGGTTGAGGTGTGCGTTACTTGCTCACACTAATGTCACAATTTGTATGATGCGTGGGTGTGACAATACGAATTGGGTACGCTTAGACCTGGAATGTGATGTAGATTGCTTCGGTGCGTTGCAGGCTTCCAAATTACTTCAATCCGGGCATAAGATTGGAAAGAGTATTTAGCGAATAAAGCGGATTGGTGGAAGAAAGCATTAAGGAAAGAAGAAGGACGCTCATCTTCGTCCACTTCTAATAGTAATATTTGGGGTTTTACGTCCCAAAACCACGATATGATTATGAGGGACGCCGTAGTGGAAGGGCTCCGGAAATTTCGACCATCTGGTGTTCTTTAACGTGCACTGACATCGCACAGTACACGGGCCTCTACCATTTCACCTCTACCGAAATGCGACCGCCGCGGCCGGGATCGAACCCGCGACCTTCGGGTCAGCCAGCCGAGCATCCTAGGCACTGATCCACCGAGGCGGACTTCGTCCACTTCTGTAACGCATCGGAGATGAAGCCATGTCGTGGCGCATTTGCGCAATATTAAAAAAAAAAGCGCATTTGAGTTTGCGTTGACACTTCATTCGAAGGCATCGCCATTGATTTGACAATAAGTGTGTCACACTTCCGCCAAAATGAACAGAGGACCCGGCTGCTACAATGAGAGTTGGGCTCAGTTCATCCGGAGTAGCACTTCGCTGAGAATGGAAACATTTTTTTGAAATTTATTTTGAATCACTACGACTGTCTATCACTAAAACTGTAAAACATTAAAGCCGGAAGAAAAAATCCAGAATGTATGCAGGCAAATATGTAAAGTATAGCCTATTGTCTCACTGGATAATGAATGAATGAATGAATGAATGAATGAATGAATGAATGAATGAATGAATGAATGCTTTACTTATTCCTCTTTAAAGGGAAGGAAGCAAGGGGATAGAGGTGGTGGGCGACTACTTAGTAATGAAAGCATACGTAGAATTAAGAAAAAAAGCAGGTTAGCCAAACTCCATACAAGGCACACCACGCAGAATGCTTTACACTAGCGATAAGCGATCAGTATTCACTTTAAAAAAATCCCTATGTGTTCACTACAGAAATACATGCACTGTGTCTGCGGCAAATCATGACTTCCAGTTTATGTAAAGCTCGTGATGTTATTCT
The DNA here is from genome assembly GCA_030522465.1 of Rhipicephalus appendiculatus. Classification (NCBI taxonomy): domain Eukaryota; kingdom Metazoa; phylum Arthropoda; class Arachnida; order Ixodida; family Ixodidae; genus Rhipicephalus; species Rhipicephalus appendiculatus. The sequence goes on from JALIZH010015670.1 coordinate 12,500, forward strand.
CCACTAGGTATGCAAGTGCCGTTGTTCTCGAGTGTACTTGTTCCGGAAAAAAAAAAGTAAAGGAGGTGCTTTCTTATAGTTTGTAACTTTGAATGTTATTCAAAACGTGGACCTCGTACGCTCGAATAATCCATATACATCGCGCAGTTTGAGCCAGGAAAAGGGAGTTAGCTTTTTTATTAATGACATACGGCCTCCAAACACAAGACACATTAAGGTCATTAGTGGTAGTATGGCGTATATACATCAACCAAGATTAGGCTCTTCGTAGCGTTACAAGGTGACTTTTATGAGATAAGCGATGTTTGTAAGGAAAAAAAAGACACGATAGAGGCCACTTCTAGCATATATATACTCTAAACATCCATATGCACACAACCCCCTTCATTAAACTAACTTTAGAACTATAGGTTAATTGTATGAGGCATCACTGTCTCGTTTGTACGTGTATTCAAAGGACATTAATTCAGACGATGTAAATGCAAGACGCAAGTTGGACGAAAGTTTAAGAACATCGATCGCTGTCGAACATATCTACATTAATACACTTAATTTGGCACTGCAAACTACGTCACTGCGACTAGCGGTCGATACGCGCAGTTTAGGAGAGCCGTTCATCGGCGAAAACAGCTCCACGTTTCTTATCGTGATGGGCCGTTCTTCCTTGCAAGTTGTTCAAGGCCTCATTTGCGCCAATTTCTATAGGGCATAGGTTCTTCAATTTCTTTTTCTTTTTACCCTTCCATTTTTCTAAGTTCTTGCTAAGCGGGAAGTACGCATTAAGCGCAGCAACACGTTTGACAGAAAATGAAACTTTTTGTCGTTTGACCTTACTGATCACCGTACTGCGAAGAAACCGACTTAGGTAACTACGAATGACAACGGATAAAAACTCACAAGGTTCCCTTATGCACTCGCCTAACACGACTCGAAGGCGAAAGATAGCATCTACTTCTTCTCAGTCAATGTATTCATGCTCCCCCCGCCCCCCCTCCGAAAGCTATTTGCACGTAAAGGTGGTTTTGCATTGCTTCGGGGATCGGAGACATTGCAAGCTCTGTGCACCTCATACGGTTTTACACTGCTTCTGTGAACGTCCCACACTTCACGGAGCAACGATGTCATGTGATCACGTCATCATATTACGTCACTCTTTGTGACGTGACAGTGATGTCATATAACTCGTGATGCATCACTCGTACGTTATGAGACGTCATAAATAGGTCACATAACTGGTGTTGCATCACTAGTGTTGACGCCGACGCCGAAGGACACCGACACCGACGGTCAATCTTCACGTTTGATGCGGCATCTAAGGCTTTCGCCTTATTAACATTTATTTTTTATCTGCTCATATTCCCAGACGAACCTGAAGTCTCGGTAAACATAAAGGAACAGCAGTGATGCACCGTAGCTTACGACAGGACTAGGTAGGCCATCCTCAGCATGCACGCTGAGCACGTCTAACTCGATCCCAGTATTCATTAGGAATTGCAATAAAGTCATCTAGTGACATGCTTTATCAGAGCAATGGTACGAGTAGTAGGCGCCTTAGTATGTTTTATGCTCGAGGTTCGCATTATTGAGCAACAAAGCTTTTCCTGCCAGCTTCGTTTTCTATCAATTTAAATCCAAGCATACTGCGAAAACACACACACTGCGAAAACAGACATCAAGATAAAAAGAGAAAGAAAAAGAAACAAATAAAAAGGGAGAGAGATAGAAGTAGACAGAAACAGAAAGAAAGAGAGAAAGAGAAAGCGTGACAACCAGACGTTCTACCACAGAGCCATGCCCGTGCTCGAAATCGTGCGAAAAAAACAATATGATTGCTATGTAGTGAGAGGACTGTCATTAACCCATTAAGGCCCACGAAAGAAGTTGTGGTTGAATTTTCTTGAGATTTCGCACATTTAATTAAATTCAATAGAAAACAACACGTGCAAATTTTTATAGAGTTTTATGAATTTTTGCAAAAGTTATGATACTATACTTTAGAAAGTACGCTGGGCCCTTGACATAGCAATAGGGGTGTTGGTGTGATGCGCTGGTGTGATGCAAGAATGGAGAGTACGCTAGGTTTTTGCCAAACGAATATCAAAATTATCTTGGCCCATGCAACTTATTGAAGCACCAGCGCTTTATGGAAAGCGTAACGTCACGCTTCTTGCAACACCATCTCAATGTATTGTGGCATTCCTGAATTGTTTTCTAAGCTTCTTGTGAAATTGTCCGTATGGATAGAGTGTAATCGCAAGCACAGCGGACGCTAGGGAGCTCTTGATACTTCTGTTGTGTACAACAAGGCCCAGAGAGTGTCTTGCTATTAAGCAACTTAAGGACAATAGTCGACGCGTAGAGGGTCTGCTGAAACCTCAAGTGCAGTAGCAGACCTTGAATGCATTGTCTGCGGCCATTTCTATCATCTGGGTAAATAGGGGCTGGTACCACTTTTTCTCACAGATGAAATATCTGTAGTTATTCGCAGCATGATCGTAGAGCTCAGCACTTTTCATGTCATTGTTACAGCTGCTGACGAGGGTTGGCAATGGCACTACGTTTTTTTTTTTTCTTTTCAGTGGATGGCCACCTGGTTACAGAGCATAGAAACTACTGTGTTCTCATTCGTCAGCATAGCAACTATGCGTTTGCCTTTGGCCTTTACGAAACAAAATTCTTTCCTGGATGAAAGCAGAAAATATATTCCCCGTGTTCCTTTCGTTCCATGTTTCTATTGTTGACAGAGAGCATCCATTCGTACCATCGTCATTCCCTTCTTCCTCCTAAGTTTGTTAGTTAGGTTCAGAAGAGACAATGAAAACATTAACGGGCTCTCGTATATTCACAGCGGCATCTGTCGCAGCCTCGTGAGTCTCAGATAACCGAAAAAACGGCATTCTTCTAAAGAAAATTGCTGGTTCAATATCTGAGGCAACGAACAACAATAGGCACATGTGTGCTCCCACGAAGTCACATTGTGCTATACAAAGTACACCCACATTTGATTACACCTCAGAGCAAAACCGTGCACTCTATACACTTCTCGCGCTGTGCAGGGATTATTTTGTTCTTGCTGAAGCTGTTCTTGCTGTTCTTTCAACGTATCAATTGTAAAATCTGAAACAAATTTATAGAAAGGAGTACTGACCACGTGCGTATGACAGGCTCTGGTTTTGCTAAAGTTTAACGACTCATTGAACAGAAAAAAATATAACCGAGTAAATATGAAAAGTTAGGATTATCTTGCTGCAACCTTTGGCGTCCGAAATTCCAATGAGCAAGATCAGAATATTGTGTTGTGTATTTTTTATTCCCGAAAAACAAAGTGTACTACACTGCGCCTTAATGGGTTAAAACTTCATGTTGCGTGGGAGAAACGTAGAATCACACCAGGCTCCAAAAGATGTGAATTTCGCAATGAGTGTTTGGTTTAAATGCCCATCAATTAAAAAATGCCCCCACCTCCCCGAAGGGGAATCGTGAGGAAATGCGAATGCATTTCGCGCGCGCTTCACTCCATTTATATATGGTGGTTGTGGTTCGAAGAAGGAAAAGGTGCCTAGTTTCTGCAGCCTGGTCGGGAGCACGGCGCAGCGCCTGTTTTTTTTTGGCCTTTTTTTGTGTTTTTTATTTTTTTTTTATTTTTTTAAATTTTTTTTCATATATAGCTCCGCCGAGCTTCCGCGATGCGAGCACCCTCACGCGTCAGAGCGCGCTCCTCCTCTCCACTTACTCTCCGCTACTCCGCCCGCACCCCCCTGCTCCGGTTGCTAGGGGGCGAGGATAAGCGCGCGCGCCCGCAGCTATTGCTATGGGAGAGGGAGTGAGAGCGGAGAGATAACACCTGCCGCGGACAACGCCAACGCCGCACAACGCCGGATGCCTGACATAGCTCGACTATGAAATGCATTCGCATTTAAAAAGCTCACAGGCATACTAAATTACTATTATCAACAACAGCATCAACCACGCGTGCAGCTGCCCAGGTACGCATGATGCCTACGGACACGTTGGGGTTATATCGCCAACTCGCAAAAGGAAGAACTATGTCGTGGTGGGCAATTCGCAACTGCATTTGCAGTAGGCATTGTAGGAGAGTGTGAAAGGGCCAGTTGACAGGTGCACAGACGTTGCTTTCTTTGCGACACGGCTTAGGCGTCCACCGAGAAGCGAAGCTAGGCTAGTGAATGAGGAGGTGATGCGAAGAGCGCCCGATCACGCCATCATGTTCTGCTATTGAAGGCGAAGCTCAAGTGTCTTCCATCTTTTCTTATAATAACCACTGTCTTGGTCAGCAGCACAGAAAGTTTCGCGAGACCGCGGGTGCACCGTTATATGTATTTCCAACAACTAAGTCCCACGAATCATCTTGCTTTATATTTAAGAAAAAGAAAAGAGTCGATAAATCTCCAACAACTCCTGACGCGGCCAGTCGGTAATTTTACAGAAGCGTGCGTCTCACGCTACGCGGAGTTCATGAAAACACGAGAAATGACCAACCCTTTTTGTAAAGCCTTCATGAATGCTACCGCTTAACTTTTAGTCATAAAGACAATTGCGAAAGTCCTTTATGACTTAAAGGTTTCTCTCGCTCACGCGCGCGCGCACACACAGACGCGCGCGCGCGCCCACACACACAAACACACACACACACACACACACACACACACACACACACACACACACACACACACACACACACACACACACACACACACACACACACACACACACACACACACACACACACACACACACACACACACACACACACACACACACACACGCACACGCGCACACACACACGCACACGCGCACACACACGCGCACACGCGCACACGCACACACACACACACAAACACACACACACACACACACACACACACACACACACACACAGACACACACACTTGGAAAAGAAGATAAACAAATGACTACAAAATTGCATTTACGAGCAGCAATTAAACAACGGCGGGTGCTCATTTTAGAGCTTTAGAGCCAGCGAACTGCGAATCCACGTGTCGCGGAGGCTCCGTGCAGCTTCCAGCATAATCGAGGTGCAAGAAACTTTTCTCGTAAAACCGCCTTTTTGGCCCCGCATTATTTCCCAGGGTCACTTTCCCAATTCAACCTCGTCTTTATGCGGTGCTCCCGAAATACGCGTTTCAGGTTTCTGTGACTGCTTGCGCGACAAATAAAGTACTTACGCTCCTCCGCGCTTCTTCGCCTTACCGTGTTCGTGCTTTCTCGTAATGACAAAGTTAGTAAGCCAAGAAATACGCATAAAGCTCAGGATATAAACTAAATAAGGCGAAGTGCTCGCGAACACCGGAAATAAAGTTGGCGCTCAATTTCTGCGCTTTACTTTCACTTTTTTGCGTCATTTACTACCGGATTCAGTTTAATTACTTTTAATGCGAGGCGCAGGAACTAATGAGATTTGCGCACCTCGCAGTATGCTCGCAATTACAGCTCCAGCTGCCGGCTAGGGCCTGCTTTTTCTCTGTTCATGTTTTTTTTTATTTTAGGGGTCTCGGTCACACTGGACTTTGCCATGAGAAGCGTGTTTTGCGCAAAGAAAGCAAAGACACGAAGGTATTAAAGTACGAGATCGCGAATGAGAACGGACCGAGAGAGAAAAAGGAGCGCTGATTAAGAGGAAAACGTGCCAATATAGAAATTAAAAAAAAGAAAAACAAAACACCTTTGAAATCCGAGAGAATGAAAGAAGGAGCGTACAAACAAGGGAAGTGAACATCTATATAATCTCACACAATACGGCTGTGTAAGCGGGGCGAATTCTTCCAGTCTCTAAGGCAGGGGGCACTTTCAAGGGACTATGGAAAGAAGAAACAAACAGAAAACTCGGTGCGAAATTAATAGGATCTGCCACTAATCCAGCCGCAGCGCCGGAAAGGTATAAGGCGGGATTAAGAGGGTGCAGCGGCTTAGCGTGATTAGCAAGCGGATCGCCACAAAGTAAATGTGTATAGACATTGGGAATGGAATTGATTGAAGCTTGACTTTTGCTAAGACTTGTCGCCGGAGGATCGAAAGGCGACAGATTGCTGGCCGGAAGATTGTCACTGCCTATTGCGGGCTGTGTCCCCATTCACTAAGCATATTTTTTATTGTGATTTGCTTCGTTGGAGGAATATTTAGCCTGTGATATTATAAAGGATTGGAAATAATTACGAATTTCTTTTACCACGGTGTAATTCTCAGGAGATTCAGACTTTAAAAATATATTTGTATACGTTTCATCTTCTTTCTTGACAAGCCATTACCTACATGTGGACAGGCACCCGCTTCTTACGAAATGATTGCGAAGGTAGTGCAACAGTGAGCAATTTAGCGTTCGAGCAAGTTTATTTCGAGGTACAATATTTCTTCATACACAGCATATTAGTGATTAGTAGAGGCCGGATTTTTAGGCACTAAAAAATGGTGTTTTAGGCGCCAAAAAGAGGCAGGCAAAACAAAGTTTTAGGCCCCCAAAATTGTAAATATAGGCACAATAAATTTTTACAAAAAATTCAAGTTTGCGGAAAAAGACGTGCGCGAGCTGTGTCTACGACAGGAAAGCAAAAAAAAAATGTTGTAGTTTATGATGGCACAAAGGCGCCAATGGTTTAACATAGCCGTGCAATTGTCCGTTTTCCCGCATGGTTTGCAGCACACGGTTTCTCCTTTTATTGTCCAGCATGGTGAGTTAAGTGTCCACCATCGAAAAAACAAACTTCTGGGTCTCTTTCTTTTCGGCATGACTGACAAGGGCAGCACAGGAGCAAATAGCCAGACCGCTAAAAAGGCAAGAAGGGTATTTAAGTATCCTGTTGACAGCGGGTCTAATCGCACAGTGTCAATTTCTGCTCTGTCTGTGAACACCTTAAAGGGCCCCTCACCAGGTTTGAGCATTTCAAGCTGGCAAGTGTACTACATGCACTGGGCGCTCACGATCACGTCTACCAAGATTTGCGTCGCTACGCGCCCCAGAAAGAAGTGAAATGTCATACTGAATGCCGCTTGCCCTTCATCTCACGGGCGTGCGCCCCAACATGGAGGAGGTGACGTACAACAAGGAATGGTCCTGCGTACGTCACAGTAGTACGTGACACTGCGAGAATTATTCCAGGCTACATGTGTAATTTGTGCAATCTGTTGCTTGAATAGAAGAATGAAAGTTGATAGAAATATTAAAACATACAAAGATGAATCTGTGCGCGTTTTTTTTTACTTTTTTTTTTACTTCGAATCGAGCGCGATGAGAGACTAAGCTGCCTCCATTTCGTTTGCGTTCGTGTTCTCGCCGTTCCCGCTTCGTACCCGCGACAGCCCTGACAACGCTTGGCGTGTTTTTGGTGCACCGTCTCTTACAGTAGTTCAAGCGGTGCGATGACGTGTGTCGTCGTAAGCATACAAGATCCATGCCAGCCTCTCCAAACGTACGCGCATAGAGGCATCCATCCCACAGAAACAGGCAGTACACTACAGAGAACGCCGAAACGACACAACACCGCTTGCGTGCACGACCTGGCTTGGGCATGTCATGCGCATGTAACCTTGCGTGCGCATGAAGTGTTTAGGCGTCTACGTCGTGTGATCTTCCGGCTCCGAGTTGCTCCGACACCGAAGGAGTCAGGGAAGGAATTTGGCTTGCGAAGTCTACCCGGGGCGAGTGGCAAAGGTTTCAAGCTCACCTCCTCGCATCATGCTTTCGGGGCACGTAATGAACCAATTAAATAATTCTTGGGGTACAAAGCTCTTCATTGGGCATGCAACAACTTCCAGTGTATAACTAAAATTGCTCATGTGACCTGGTGAAGTACCCTTTAAGAAGTAAATTACAAACAAAACAAAAGCCACGTGCACATGATTTTTTTTTTTTTACCTACAACTCAAGGCTGTCCAGAAGGCCCACGACGCGGCGGGGAGGCTAGGCCTCGCCGTCCCTACGTGGGAGCGGCCCGTGATCCTCCCCTTACAAAACGGGGGGTGGATTCCTTCAGGACATCAATGAAGTTTTTTTATCTATCTATCTACACTCTACTTTCGCCTGACGGCACTCTACGGTTTTGCATTCGTTCGCCATCTTCCTGCGGCTGCACAGAGGCACCTCCTGTTCCCTGCACCCCACCACACACAGGTCTTCAAGGAGATGCTTGAATTCTTCGGGAACACTGGGCTGGAAAACCGGCTGTAAAAGCCGCCCGCCACGTCCTCGGCGATGGACGCCACCCTCCTCCGCTTCTGCCTCTCCTCTTCCCACCTTTATCTTCCTCTCTCCATAGCACTGTATACGCTGGGACGTGCTCCTTTAGGGTTGCAGAAATAGCGTATTTTCCTCACCTCCTCCTCTCCCTCCTCCAACCGCTCGCGCTATGCCAGTGCGGTGGCATGAGGTGGCCGGCGCGTCCCATTTCACTGCTGCTTCTAGCGGTTGCTTTCCGGAAGTTTGTTGAACTAGAGAACTAGGTTGCACCCCATAGAGTTCCGAAAGGTCAATTTTGCCCGGTAACATGAATAACGGTCTGAAACTGTACTCGAAAGCAAAATTTGAATGTTAAATAGTGTTCATATAGGCACTGATATTGAAAATAGGCATTTATAGGCACTTATAGGAATTTAGGCACGAACGCCAAAAATAGGCATTTATAGGCACTATAAAAACACTATAAAAGCTCTTCTTAGCCTCTAATTCATGCTCATATATCAAAGTGGCACGATAGGAACGCAAGGAACAAAATAGGCATTTGCCTAAAATTCGGTCTCTAGTGATTAGACATATTTGTAGAGCTGCTTTCGGTAATAAGTAACTGCAAAGGAGTCAAGAAATATCGCTTAAGCGATTTCGTAAATAGATGACCATCCATATATAAACAAATGAAGATATTAAACAGGTAGATAGAACAGAAGGATGAGGACAGAGGAAACAAAGAGAGGTTAACCAGAGCAGATGCCGTCCTTGGCAGCCCGTTCTTGAGAAGGAGAAGGGGGGCACACAAGAATGAAAAAAAAGAAAAAACCGTGTGTGAAGGCGCCTGCTACCAAATTATCGTCCGATTTCACCACCACCACCACCCTTTTGCCATTTATCATCGACGCCTGAAGTTTTTTTTTGTTCTAAAATTCGTAGCTACAATGTGTCTGTGTGGTGTCGACTACCCTTACAAACACGCGAGCTTCAGCTTGAGCCTTGACAACAGACACTAAGCCTAAACAGGTGGGATTAAGGGACGACTAGCAAAACAATAATGAAAGTAGGATGACCAACTGCCTTAAACAGCTGCTTTGTCCAGTGCTTGCAAGCCTTCAGTAGGCACCATGACTCGACGATCTACAGAGGAACGTGATACGCCTGAAATCCTGCGTCCACTACTATCGAACGCAGCAGTGTAGTTTAAGCTCACCGTGTATCTTTTTTTGTATGTTCCCTTTTTTTCTCTCTCTCTTTTCATCCATTAATTCCCTTTCTCCAGCGTAGGATTGCAAACCGGACTCGCGTTTGGCTGACCTTCCTGCCTTTCCTTCCCCCTCTTCCTCCTTCTCGGGTAGCGCTTCGCACTCAGGAATACCACAGCCACGCGTCCAATGGTGCGACAGCTAGTACAGTGTATACGCAGCTCGAACCCCTACCCGCGCCACATAGGACTACGCCAATTCAATTTGTCAACGCGAGCTCAAACGAGCTTCTACAAATCCACCATCCCTCACTCCCCAGAGGCCAGTATAGCCTGCAGCATCTGATAATTTTTCCTTGCTTCTTAGTCGACCAGGGACCCCCTGGCAGTAGGGCAGCAGATGTGGGTTGGCTCTGTCGGAAACCCGCATACGCTTCCACAGAGTGCCTGCATGCCATCCCTTGACCCCAGGGCTTTTCAACTTGGCAAGATTCATGGCCCGGGCATGAGGATGAACTTACCACGGACGTCCTCGGGGCATAACGCATACAGACTGAGGATGCTTGCTGCCCATCTTAATTGTGAACTGACAATCCCTAGTAGTTTCACCGTCTGCGATAACACCGCGTCGATATCAACCGTGCTGACTTCCTTTCTTTTCACAATGGCCGTATTAGCCTTTACTGAACCTTTATCCTTCTGTTTATGTTCAGTAGTACTTTTAAAATGGGTAGCACTAGCCTATTTTGTTCAATAGAACACTGCCCGTTCTTCCGGGCTCCTTATAGTTGTAGCGGTCGCCACTTCGAAGGAATCCCTGCCTAAGCATTCCTAAAATCAATGAAGCTGATTGGGGATTGCATGTTCGAAATATCTGCGTAGATAGCTGCTTCGCCGTTGTGGCAGGTCGGTTCACCATGAAACAGTGCTTTGGATAAAGAAGCTGAACGAGAGAGAAATGCACATACATATTCATTTTGTTTAAGGATCTACAGTTTGGTTACGCTACACAAGGCCTGCAATAGGCCGATGCAGGGCTCATGGCCTCTTCAGATTAACGTCGCCTTAAATTTCTTGCGGACGCACACACACCTAGATGCTCGCAGAGAGCTGTACGTGAGGACAACTCGGGACAACGTGACCGGCAGGACACAAAAAACTGTAGCTGGATGCTGCCCTTTGCACAGAGGTGCCAGCGAGTGTGACAGTTCAATGAAAGGGAAATTGCCGAATCCGCATTGTTTGCTCAGCGAGATGTTTCATCATGCGTTTTTCAGCTTTCTGTCTGTTACCCTACACATGCTCTTTCTCAAATGTCAAAACGTTTATTAAATTAGTGTGCTGGCCTTTTTTTTTCTTAAACAAGTGCATTTAAAGAGAGGTCGACGCCTATCTGTGGATCCGGCTATTTCTCTTCTCTCACACGATAGTTTTCATCGTTAAGTTGTCAATAATCTCAAACAGAACATGATTTACACATCAATGGACATTCACATGCGATCCCAATGCTTTAATATAATTTTCCACTCAAAAGGAAACTTCACGCGTCATAAATTTTCACAAACACGAAACCTCAACCCGCTTCAGAAGAGTTCATCAACATGATCAAACCTCCCGGCCTATGCCTAGAATAATCAGACCCTCCGCCTCTCAGTGAGAAGCTGCTCTTTCCAGCACAGCCCTTAACGAACAACGAAGACTGGTTGACCGGGTCACCTGAATAGAAGCAGCGAATGGGACAGTGGACTGAGCGCTCCACCCTTTGGCATTTGACAAGCAAGACGAACAAAAATAAAGTTTTCTTCTTACGCAAGAGTCACTCGGCCGTTGCCCACACTGTAAACCCAACTGTCACGGTCGCATAAACTGCTGCATAGATTCGAAAACACGAGGCTTACAATACATTCGATTCTGTAAGAATGATCCTGGTATGAAAACACAAGGCTTACATTACATTCGATCCTATACATTAGTCCTGTCGTTTTGTTGCTCCCTTTGAGTGTGTTTTACTTTGCGGGTAAAATTATGTACTTAAGTAAATACCAACTAGTCCAGCAAAGAGTCTTCTTAGATCCTGGAAGCATTACATACATTTTTCGTCAGCGGCCCCCCTTACGTGAAGCCTGATGACAAGAAATGGAATCTTTCATGACGCGCAAAAATTAAACATCCCGTTTTCTCCTATGACGAGTGCCTCCCTAATAGATTTCCCTAAAAGCAGAACAAAAGGAAGTCCTTGAGGAAAGCGTTCCATCCTCTCCGGCCTTCGCGTGGAATCCATAAATGCATGAACCTCTGTATTTAAGCTCCCACCGCCTTACCTTGGTTTATTTTTTTTTATTTCTTCTTTGGTTCTAATAAAAGTTGGAAGATAACGACTCGGATGCCGGGGTGTTTCTTAAATCTCGCTCCTTATTTCGAAGACCTCCACTCAGAAGAAGCGAAGCGTGTAATAAAATGAGCAGCTCCACGCGATCTCTCATTACGCACCACGCGTATGCCCAGTTCTCTTTATTAATTCGATCAAACGTCTAAAGCGATTGTTTTCATTCACTTCGGGCTCTCCTTCGAACGCACGCTTTTCATTACAAAAAGTCTAATGCGCGCTTCTGTAGAAGAACGGATAGCTTGGAAGTGTTGACCACGTTTCCACGCCAAATCACGCTTGAGATATGATTATAAGGCACGCCTAGTGGAGGACTGCGAAAACTTTCCGCCATCTGGTGTTCTTTAACGCGCAATTGCATCGCACCTACACAGGTCTCTAGCATTTCGCCTTCATCGAAATGCGACCACCGCGGCAGGGATCGAACCAGCGACTTTCGGCTCATCTCTTGAGCTCCGTAACCACTGTACTGCCGACCTTACGCCTGCATAGGGTCTCTTTCCAAAGCAGTTTCGAGACGTGACGTGGCTCGTTGGTAAAATACCTGACTGCCACGCCGAATGCTTGGGTTCGATACCCGCTGGGGTTCTGAATTTTATTCTTTGCATTCATCGGATCTAACGCTGCCGATGTCGGTTTTTCTTTACGCTCTCGCATTTCAATTGTTATTGTCTAAAAACATATAAACTGTCAATCACCTGTGACGCACACCTGCTTACCGTTGCCCGTTGGTAGTGCCACACGTATCTAGAGGAAAGGGTTTGATGACGTACACGGTTGTGATGAGGTGCCCTGACGCCGCTGAGAAGACGAAGCGGCGGCGAAAACACGCAAGCACGTGCACTGGAATAAAAGTGGTTCGCCCATCTTGATGGATACCTCCTTGCACGTGGCCACGTGCCACGCGCACAAGAAGAAGAAAAAGAACAGGCCACGTTCAGGCAGACGGAGCCAGGAGCCGGAGCTAAGAAGACCGACCCGGCTGCCTGACCGGGGTCTCACCAGGAGGGAGAGGTCCCTTCTACTGCGTTTACGCATCGGCTGCTCCTGGCCTGCTCGCCAGAGTCATCGGCTTGGCAGAGCCTCGTCCCCTGCGTGCACTACGTGCGGGGCGGACGAAACCATTTTGAGCACCTGTTGTGTGTATGCCCAGCGTTTCAAGCACAACGAGCCACCTTGCTCGCCACACTCCGTCGCCAGGGTCTACCCGCGGCTACACAGAGGGACCTCCTCTTCCCTGCGTGGCACCACACCCAGGTCTTCAAGGCGGTTCTCCGCTTCCTTGGGGACACTGGACTGGACAACCGGCTATAGAAGCCGCCCCAGCCGCCCGCCGCGTCCGCGGTCACGGACGCCCTTTCTCTTCTTCTCCTCTCTTCTCCAACGTGTTTAATACCCTCTCCCCCATTCCCCTACAGGCGCTGAGCCGTGCTCCCAACTAGGGCTGCAGATGTTGCGTCTTTTCCTTTCCTCAACCTCTCCTCCTCCTCAGCGAAGAAGACGCGTTGACCTGGTCGGACGTCAACGTTCGGGAGGCCAACACTGTCGGAGGTACCTCGTCGGACGTCAACGCCCGAAGGACTGCGCAAAGACACGTCTTCTGCCCCGGCGCCCAGCGGACGCAGACCCTTGCGACTACCCACCTGGCCTTTCTCGTCCGGCCGCATCGACGCCGCTGCAGTTACTTCGTCGAGCCCCAAACGCGTGAGCACGGCGTTTCTCTGAACAACGCCATATTGGCCGCAAGCAACTTGTAGGTTCAAAACACAGTTTAGCGATTCCGCAGAAAGGGCGCATTATGGTTACCACTCGAACCTAATATTTCGCAAGAATTAAACTACGGTCAAGACACGAAATATGTATTAATCCAACCACTGCGTTCTTTATTACAAGTATGACGCAGGGGCGAAATACTTATGCTGACTCACTTTTTCACTGAGTTCACGTATCCGGACGCGGAACCAAATTGTACGAATGCATGAGTCAATATGGTCGAATGAAAAGCCACAAAAGGAAAAAAATTGTTCAGCCAGAACGGTCAGACTACGTGAGACGGTCTTTTTCTCTTCTTCGCAGAGACATTCATTGTAGGTAAACAAAGCTACAACAACAACAACAAAGAAAAGGTCTCCAGAATGACTCCGGCAACCAAACAAGGCAAGAAAAAAAATTGTGATTATGATGTTTCACGTTGATGCACACTCGCACCTACGACGTACTCGTACTGCGTGCAGCGAATCAGGGAAGGAGTCCGAAGCCAAATGGCGCAGATAAGGCTGGTCTGCTGTGAGGAGGAGCTTCGGTCATCACAGCGCAGAATGGTTCGCTCTGAATGAGCGTTGAATGGAGCGGAGAAGTTCGTCACGAGGGTAGGACGGCAGTTTCCGGGTTCAAGTGAACGTGGTTTGGGTGCATATATATAACAACGCGCCCCGGCACACGTTAGGCTCTGAGCACGACGCAGGATGGCTCTTTCGTGGCGGCGACATTGCCTGCGAAATGACCCTCTCATCCACGTCTCGCACTTATCTCCGACATGTTCCCTCCTTTTCTCTCTTTCTCTCTCCCTCTCTTTCTCGGGGGTTCACGGTGGTTCTTGAGTATTACGAGTGACCAGGATCAGACTCTTTGCGGAAAGGAGTACAGTGTCGCTACTCTGCCTTATGCAGATAGAAATATGGAGCTGCAACACTTATACCGGAGATGGGCTTTCATCTAGCAGTGAATGCACGCGTTGCTGTACGGATGAGCTAGTGAACAAGATGCTGTCACGGAAGTGACAGCATATGTTTGATGTCATTTCCTTGACATCAGATGAGTGATGGAAACAATGGACGGAAGAGAGAGAGAACAACTTTTTTGAGAATGCCTGCAGAATCGATTATAGGCTCCCTCCGCGCAGGCAGGCGGAAACGGTGAGTTTAGCTAACCATGCGGTTGTCGCGACGCTTCCAGGGAGTCGAGCAAGTCGTGTGTTACAGCACGAAAGAGGTCGACATGTTTCGACTGAGAAAACTGTGAGGAAAGAAGCAACAGTGTATTTTTCCCGTTACTTGGATAAGATGATCGTAACCCTTAGAGCGACACCAGAGAGAAACGATGAGTTGGTTGACATTGATAATTTGTACTCTGAGAACTCTAATGTCGTTAATTTTCCCATCCTAGGTTTATTAAAAGAGGAGAAAATCAAGTTAAAAGTTTCATTTCATCTAAAATCTCAGCGCGTGACGTCACAGATTTCCAAGTATATTTATCGCATGTTGGCGCCATTTGCTCAACTAAATTTCCTCAAACTTGGTATGTTAAATCTATGGCTCCCTTAGAGCACAATGTACTTCACTTTTACCGATTAAGATTTACGAAGGCCCTACAGTAGGGACGCCGTCAAAATATGTGATGTGACGGCGAATGGTGCGGAAACTTCAAGGTGGCGTCGGCACTCACATTTTCTTTTAACACGAAACTGTTTTATGCTGGGGTCCACCAAGACTTCACTGACGTATTTCCGTCACGGATATGGCGTTGTAAAATGTACATGAATAGATGACAATGAAAAAGTCCCGTCGCCGGGAATCGAACCCACGACCCCTCACTACACAGCGCGCGGCGGTAAACGAGCCGGGTAGAGAGCGCACGTTCTTCAGCGTACTAACGGTGAGCTATATATATACACTATCTACTGCTGGCGGTACGCCGAGCTCTGAAGCACTTAAAAGCGAAGCACTTAAGAATCACCAGCGAGATGGCGCGAAGTGCGCGAAGGGTGCGCTTTAAAGGTACGCTTTAAAGGTGCGCTTTAAAGGTGCGCTTTAAGTACTTGCCCACTCATTGCGATGCGCGTGCGCCTGTACTTTTTGCCCTACAGGGCGTGGTCACCCGTGCGCGCGCTTATCTCGTGAGAGGGATTGTTTGTACGTCTTATGCTTTGACCGCAAGGTTTGCGTGAAGCTGCAGTGCGCACGAAGGTCCTTTCGCTTGCTGCAGCGGCCGGGTTTACGAAAGGAGTGCGCTGCCCAAACACAAAGACGTAACAACTGTGACCCTATTAGTTGCGTCGTTCTTTGCGTTTGAGCAACAAGCTTCAAGTGTCCGAACTGTCAAAGTTGTTAGTTGCGCTCGTCCTGTGTGTGTTCTCTTCTTGCGGCCTTTGTGCTTGAGCAGAGCGCTGCAAGTTTCGAGCTGCTTGCCGTTCTTCGCTTGTCATTCCGATACGTTGCTATAACATTCATTGCTTCGCCCTTGCGGCGAAACTGTGAGTTTTGGATGTGCTTGTTGATGTCATTTTTGCGCGGGGTTCACGATAAGCTGTGTCCGGGTAAATTTTTACAACTTCAGCTACCACAACTGTTCAATCATGATCATGAGCGTTAGTCGTCGGCATGGAGATGTAGCACTACAGGCGTCAACGTAAGCGCATCCCCATCGAACGGCGCAATAGGTGCCCAACACCAGTAGACGTTGTACAAGCTCTCGTATATCAATGCACAATAAGGGCTCAACTACCTCTGTGAGGACACGTTTCACTTTCGTGTTATACCGATTCTTATCACGGAGGGATAAGCCATGTTATTTTTTTTTCTTTTTGTGCGCGTTTTCTCGCGTACTAAGCATCTCCTCGCAGCAAGAGTGGTGTTTTTGGTATCGTGAAAGAATAGTATACTAATACAAGGAAAAAATCATTTTGCTCTTTAGTGTCCCCTTAATGTAACCACACTGGGCTACAAAGCAAGGTATTCTGGTACTAACAGGGTCCTGTCGTCAAGGCCCCTGTCGACCCCAACTCCTGACCTGAACTACCCTGCCGACTCGAGTTGTTATCGCACCGAAAATCAGTTAAGGCTTAATGAATTAATGAATTTTTTCTGCGTGACAGAGGCCTGTTGCATAGGCTATACCACTCCGACTCCACCCCCCCCCCCCTTTTTTTTTCGCGCACCTGCTGTTCTCTCCGTTCTCCTTTCCATCCTTCTTTCCTTTCCCCTTCCCTGACCCCTTAGTGTAGGGTAGCAAACCGGATGTTATAATTCTGGTTGATCTACCGGCCTTTCCCGCATTATATATATATAGTGTATATAAATATATATATATATATATATATATATATATATATATGAAGAAGAAGGTGTCCTTGGATCCAGCAAATGCAATACTTCGAAGAGACGTAAAACGAAAACTTCGTTTATTTTTCCAACGTTTCAGCCGGGGCCCGGCCTTCCCGATGAAGGCCGGGCCCCGGCTGAAACGTTGGAAAAATAAACGAAGTTCTCGTTTTGCACGTCCTCTACTTCGAAGTATATATATATATATATATATATATATATATATATATATATATATATATATATATATATATATATATATATATATATATATATATATATATATATATATATATATATATATATATATATATATACAACAAGACAAATAATCTGGTAGCGCACAGGCATTAACAACTTCGTTCTAAAAAGAGATACCCAGTTACCTAGGCACATATAGAGGGAATAATTATGAAGAAACTACAATAACGCTGTGAAATTACGCCTGGACATAGATCGAAAATCCTTGTTACACCACTGCCGGTGCGGGGTGTGATTAGCTTTAGTTGCCAAATGTGGCAAAGTTGGAGTTCGGGCCCGATAGGGCCACTCACCAGAGGCGAGGCAAGGGGAGGAAGTTTGCCGTGGGAGCGTTGCGATCACTGGCGCGTAGCTTTCGTGTTTAAACGTAAGCTTGAACGCCCTCAGATTACCAACGGAAAACAGGAACCTTGGTTATGTCAAGCCGAGTGTCGTCTCCAGAAAGTAGGGAACAGATCACACGTGAGATTACAGAATCTGACTTGATTCATAAGCTTGATGATCAGTACGTTAGCACCCATTCTCGCGTTCTCCTTCATAAAGAAAATAAATTTCTGCGCGCGATGTGATTCTCCATTCCGTATGATATGTCAGTGCTATAAAATCTGTGTTTCTGCTAAAGTAAACCACTTCGCACTCAGCACTCGCTTGTCTCTGTGTGTTCGTCCGTTGTTGTTGCACTGTTTTTTACGATCATGAACAACCAAATAACTAGCCCGAATTACCACCATAGTAAACAGAGGACGGAACATCAAAAAGGCATCGCCAAATATCGCTTCAGTTCAATCGCACAAACTCACTGAATCATCTTCTTTGCCTACTTTACCTATGCCTTTTTGCGTATGCCAGAAACCAATCACCGATGAAATAAAAGATGAGGAGCTTGAGGTTACCATTATTGATGTGCTATCTCTCGTGCACATGAAAAAAGTACAACAAAAAACAGCTGACTAGACTAGGACTATGTGTAAGCGAAATTTGATGTTGAATGTAAGCTCTTATCGCACATTCAAATCTGATTTGCAGGAGCTTGCTCCGCAGTCTTACGAAATCTTCGTCGAAAGGTCACTTGCACGTATAACGAATCCTGCTCGGCGAATACAATGAGCGAATAATCGAACGACGACTCCCCGAGACAGCTGTTGTCTGATGAAACCTGCATGAAATCTTAATGTAGCTTAAGAGGCCGCGCTTACTTCGACAAATGGGACAGACTGCAGGCACGATGCAGTTGCTCAATAGGCGCAGAGTCTGCGGAGATGTATGAAGGTCATGCGGAGCATTGAACGCTGAAGAGACAGAAAAGGGGCCGCAGGTTTAACGCTTAGGATTACATACTGTCCCATGCTCACATTTTTTTATTTGCAGGAAAATTGTTTATTTGTGAAGGAAGAATGGGAAATTTCTCTGTGGGAACCATAGACTAAAAGCTAAAAATTTTAGCCTGATGAGGTCTTGATCCCGTGATGACTAATAGAGCCTGTATCAGTTTACATAACATATTACATATTTCACCAGCCATAAAGCATTTAGTTGGTTTTAGATCTGATAACATATGTGTTTCTTCATAAATGTAAATTGAGAGCGTTCTGTACATTCCAAACACATGCTTATTTCTGGACACATATATATTCAGAAAGATCAATTCTTTCAACACACGTGCTATATCTGTATGCATACACATTCAAAAAGTTCAACGTACATTATACAGTAAAGAAAAAAAAAGTTTTAATGGAATCAGACAGGAAGACGGCCCTGATAGGCCCATTCTAAGAACCCGAACGCCTATCATCCCACTTAACGCAGGAAATAGGTCTCCGAGAAATCTGCCAGTCGTTTTGGCTTTCGAAAACATGCGGCATCGACGTAGTGACCAGTTTTATTTTCCAGCCAGGCAGTCTACTCTTTGAGATCGCTCCTTATGCACTGAGTGGTCTCATATAGAAAACTAATCTTCACAGCTTGACAAACCCCGCCAAAACATGGCCCGAATGAGCGTGAAGTAATACACCGTTCAAATGAACTGCAATTATATCCTATCTCCTGGCTGAGGTAGTCTTTCCCCAGCAAAAAAAAAAAAAAAAAAAAAAAAAAAAAAAAAAGACGAAAGAAACAGTGAGAATGCTCATTGAAGTTGTGAACAGCGGGAATATTAACTCGAAAATAAATGTCCGCTTTGTTATTCTGCACTCAGATAAGGGTAAGGGTAAGAAAAAAGTAATGCATATAAATATGTAAATTTTACATAAGATGTTTAAAAAAAAGAGAGAGAGAAAGAGGTTAAAAGACATGGACCCGCCCACAAATCACAGACATCCAAATTGCTGGCAGACGCTGCTGAAAGTAGTAACATGGGGTACAGGAGCTGAATAATTACTTCTCGTGTTTCACTCGGGACATCAAACCAATTAAAGGGTACAGGCAAGGCACGTGCCTCTGGTTTACGCCCGGAGCAATTTTTCACGCGTACTGATCTTTTTTTTTTTTTTTTTTTTTTAAGCTGGCAACTTACCAAGTTATAAACGCATTCGCAACTGTCCGCGCGTTAAACTATTCATCGAAAGATAAAAATACTAAATTATGAGAAATATGGAAGTCATCAGGATTTCTGATGATCGAATAACGTCGGCCGCTGATTACCAGCTCGCGCTAATAATTAAGTTGCCTTTCCATCACAGGCAAAAAAGAACTGAAAGAAACGAGCTGTTAGCGATTGGAGATGCGAGCCCATAGCGACACGCCCAAATGATAGGGGTGTTTCTCAAACACTGTCATTAATGGCTCTTGCATTCAGAAAAGCTTTGAAATTATTATGCGAGGCCGTAAGTGCGTGCAAGCACGTGAAATAGATGAGACATTGTTGTTCTGAAACTGGCAGGGAAAAAAGGAATAATTATGCCGGCCCATTTTCCTTCAAGCATGAAGGATTACGTTAAAAGCAATACAAATTTTCTCTTTTGACATGTAAAACATTGAGATTTCAAAGTTTCTTTTAACTATGCGTTAGAAAATTCATACATCTTTCATCTTCATTGGGCACTCGGTTGTTTGTTTCGTGGTGCATTTCACTGAATCAAGCCAACATTTGTATTCAATGCTTGATGAAAGTAAGAACAGCGAGCATTAAGCGATGATGTCAATGGCTACTATTCGATCTCCTATTTGACATTAGCGCGCTAGTAGATCCATACGCACATTCTCTTATTAAGATAATCCCTAAAACTGGCTTACTTTAAAATCTTTTTGAAGAAAGTAGTAATTGAGCCAAGTGCTGATGTAAAATGTCAAAATCACGGGAATGATGTAAGGAGTTCGAAGCAGCAAAAAAAATGTCCAAAATGCGAACAACTTCAACGACGCAGTCCTATGCGAGCATTTTTGTGTATTTCCCTGTCCCCGACCCCTTGGCGTGTATTCAGGTAGAAGCGAAATCTTCCTGATAAGTACATCTCATTTTCGAAGCGTCTCTATTCGCCCCTAATGGTCCTCCCGAAAAATAGCACCGCTTATAAGCTTGACGTAAAGCCGATCGTTAGTAGCCCAAACCTAACAGCTTCCACCAACCGTACTCACGAAAACCGTAACTTGGAACTCGTTACCGTCTGCAGTCGATTGTGGTTCCGCTGCAACAGCTATGCTATTGCGAAAGACTCGATTGCTTATGGTAGGATTGCGGTCCATCGAGATATTAAAAAAAAATATCTACTGCCATTCGCAAACTGGTCGCCCGCAGTTCTTCTCTACACTCTGTCCGCGATTCACGCGGCTGCCTATTGAAGTCTGTCGTTAATGAGCTTCTGAAAATGCCGTAATTGCATTGATTGCATTTTGCGCGAAGTGCAACTTTTGCCCGCAGCTCGATTGTGTGCGCGTAATCGATGGAAAGTCGTAGTTGTTACCATTCACGTCCAAAACGAACCATGACCACATATGCGAATTGTGCAAGTTGGCTGAACGACTCATTTAGGAGATGGTCGCTTAGGAAACAATGCATAGGTAGCCGGTAGATTTAGTACAGTGTGTGCACATTTCACACGAGCAAAATTGGGAGACCCTTAAGCTTCGCCTTTAAGAGTTGAACGCGATAGCGATATCCCGTCCCTGGTGCGTACTTCAACTCACTTAGTGCATACTATGTAATGGGTAGTATGCTTTAAATCAGGAGAAATTATGCGCGGCAAATGTGGGAAATGTTTTCTTGTATGCACACTACGTGGTGTTAAGGGAATACGCGCAGTAAGGTGTGTGCCGTTTGTAATGGGTGGCTGGCTTTAAACTATGCAATCGTTATGATAGCCTACATTCTGACGCCCGATGGCAATGTACGTTTGTACCACGCAATATTCCTCGGATATTACATGTTATATTGCGACGCCTATATAAAGGACGCTTGCGTTTGCGAAGCATGGAAGTTATTTTCACTGCATTTCCAAGCAGAGGAAGTTATTTTCACAGTATTTCCAAGCAGAGGCATGGCTGTGTGGTAGAACACCTGCTTGCCACGCGCACCCGAAAATTTTTATTATTTATTTTATTTGCATCTTTCTTGATTTTTCGGTCACGGACAAGATGATGATTTTTCGGTCATTGGACAAGATGATGATTTTTCGTCACAACCAACGACGCCGACGCCGAGGTTAGAATTTAACGCTATCGCGTTAAAATTGAACATAGTGAAGGGTGATCATTAATGGTCATCTACAGTCAGGCGTCAAGTTTAGAGACTGCTAGAAAATGAAAAGACCCATTACATCGCTACAAGCTTTACATTTTGTCTCGTGTGCTCTAAAGTTTTTACTCTGGCTGTACATTATCGCACATACGTAACCTGGCATTAACTCATCGAATTTTCTTTGGTTCACTGGCTTCGTTACATTCACTTAAGCGTAGTGCTCACGTTCGGCTATCAGTCTTTTATTTCAGTATGGCAGCACGGGCTTTCGGCTTCTGAACCGCGTCACAATCCGGCGCCTACGATGACTCGTATATAAGGCTAAAGTGAGAATCTTCAGGTCTGCTGGAAATGCTCCTCACCAGGAGACATTTGCAGAGCTTCAAAGCTACCGTGAAACTCAAAATAGCCAGACTCACGTTTGTACGAAGCGCTAGCCTCACCTACACCTGCCCATGGCTGCCGGAGTGAATCGTTAAGGCTAGACGCCTACGGCTAACGTCAACATTAGCAATTGCCCCGTGTGAAAGAGCACCAGCAGGGCTTTCTCGGAAATCCGGGTACGGAAATGTCAAGCGATAAGCGATTGCACACGGCTTCGCTCGAACGTAGGACATCGCGTAGGCGTTTGGTAACATTAGTGCGGCATTGCGAAAACTACCAGAGAGAGAGCAGAAAAAAAAAACCCGGCTAAGCGCGACGTGATTGCATTCGACGTAATAATAATAATAATAATAATAATAATAATAATAATAATAATAATAATAATAATAATAATAATAATAATAATATTAATAATAATAATAATAATAATAATAATAATAATAATAATAATAATAATAATAATAATAATAATCACAAAGTGTGATACCAAACTCCCTTGAAGAAATCAAGAATTCTCACAGCATTGGTAAGGCAATCTTTTTGCTGCGAAGCTAAGCTGAAATAGCGGTATTGCATTCCCCCCCCAGGCCTTCAATTTTAATAACGAAACTGAACTCCCGATTAGAAATACGGTTCATTATTATCTCGCGGTAAGAAAAGTACGCGCACTGCTCGCACGTAATCATAATAACATAGCTATATCAACTATAACATGGCTATATCAGGGGGGGCGACTTGTCAGCTGGTGAAACATAGGCAAGACAAGCGCGCATGCGTATGTTCATTGGGCTGAAGTTCAATGGGGTACGAGACGAAACCCTCGTCTACTTCGCTCATTTCGGTCAGTAATTTCACTTTCCTCCAAGGACAATAAAGATATAGTAAAAGGCACTTCATAGAAGTGGCTTTTGAGGTAATATCCTGCGGTATCATAACGTAGAAGGCACTTCGCAAGAGGTAGAAAGACTACTCTTGTTTCCAGCCAGGCATGCCCTCTCATTTTACGTTCCCCACCCTCTGTGTTCATCCATATATCTTCTCATTTGGAAGTCAAGCTACTTTCACCCGTAACAATATCGATTTCCTTTACTCATGAAAATCCGACCTAACAGGAACGCACGATCAGTTATAAAAGCGGGTCTTCCCTCTGCATTTTCCTATGCGCCTATGCGCATACTTGCTTTAATTCCGAAAGGGTTGCTGACTGATAGAGAGACCTCGCGATATTTTCCGCGAGGGAAGAAAAAAAATATCCCAAGAAGAGGAAACTGCAGAAAAACTACAGAGGTAGGTTAAATGGGAAAGACGCGACATTAGAAGAGACGGTACGAAGGAGAGATCCATTGCGACAAACGCAGGTGACCAGTCGTTGTGAAACGTGAACTCTGCGCTTCGTGATCGGTCTTGCGAAAGAGTGACATAGCGGGAAAGACGTCACCGGGAGACATTTCGTATCACGGAGTCCTCCTATCTCCGTTCGGCCGCATTAGGTATGCGAAGGTCAACGACAGTCATTAGGAAAGATACCTCGGCCACAAGTGAGCTGGCGACGAGGCCGTAATGGACGCGGTCCATACGCAGCAGTGAATCATTGATTAAGCCCAAAAGGCAAGACGGATCGCTGATTTCGTTGCGCCAGGAGCAGGTTGTTTAATGTTCCTCTCCCTAATTTCTCTTCGGCAGTAGACGCGATCAAGTGAGTTTCGTCACCTTTTCTCTTCAGCGATGGCGCATGCCCATTGCTGCAATCGGCCGAGTTTCTGATATGCTATAGTAGTTTTATTTGTTTTTTACATGTGGAGCTTGTATTTCCGAAGGATGACCCACTGCAATCCCTTCTTAGTGATCGCAAATTGAAGCTCCAGGAGCAGTCTACGTGTTTTTTTTTTTTCGCAGAAATTGCTCTCATGTTTTTTCGACGCGTTCACAAATTACCATTAAAACACAGACCGATACTGAAAGGTCTTCAGAATGATTTCACAACTGATCACTTAAAATTGACTAGGTGAACTGACACAGAATACAGTTGTAAACAATGCTTTTCGCGCTTTATTATTATTTTTTGTAGCAGATATTATATGATCGCAATGATGGCTCATTGGCTAACATTGTTTTTGAGCAGCATCTACTCAATCGTCATTCCAGACGATACAAAAAAAAAAAAAAACTTGGCAGAAGCTCCCTGCTGGAAGTTGTCACATATTGCGTGAGAATTACTTGTAATATCACTTAACCGACATATGGCAATGCTAGTCGACTTCAGGCATTATTCATGGCCTGCCTTGCAGCAAGCCATCGATGTTCGAACAGTGATAACTTAGCACAAAAGAGCTAAGCAATAGCAGAACAAAAAAGTCACAGTTTCACCGCAAGGGTGAAGCGATGAATGCGATAGCAACAAATTGTAATGTGATACGAAGTGAGGCTGGCAGCTAACTCTTTTTGATCCGATCTCACGCAACTCAACAACACGCTGGTTTAAGAGAATACGGCCGCTCCACGGACACTATTCGCGTTGAGAGCGCAGCACGTACAAATGTCCACGAGCCGCCCGCTGACGGCTGCCGATATAGCGAGATAACACGCACGCCGGCGATGACCGCGCTCGTAAAATGAAAGGTTCGCTGCTGCTAGAGGGACCCCCCTTTTCACCCTCGCGTCTTTTCACGCTGATTAAAGGTCGCTGTTGCTCGAGGGGCCCCCCCTTTTCACCCTCGCGTCTTTTCACGCTCAAAGAAAATACGATGCGCTGGGGGGATCTTATGACTTTGGACTTTATACGCGACATGACGGTGACTGCGACGGCAACGGCAACAGCGACGGTGACGACAAAAATCCGTCGAGACTGTCCATATAATTGCTATCGCAATAAAAATGAAGCTTTCGGCGGCACAGTATGGTTTCATGGTTCTGAAGTAAAAGTCAATTACGATAACGAGCGCTGCCAATACTCGCGCTAACTATTCGTGCTTTCTATTGCTATCCTAATAAAATGGATACTCTCGGTGCGTTCTTGTCGTGGTTATCGGCGTCGGTGTCGCCGTGATGTTCTGTATAATGTCTAAATCGATACGCATTCATATGCTTCATTTCAATTAACTTTAGTCAAGCATACGCGCGTGCCCTCGCGTTCAATGCGCTCGCTTTCGAACCACAGCGACCCGGATGAATACCCGAGCCCCAGAAACAAAATTTATTTTGCTTTGTTGATTATTTCGTTGGTGTGTGCGTGCCAGCTGTAGGCGAGAAGGGTTGTTTGGAACACGACCAGCTACACAGTTTGACGATTAAAGAAGATTTGCCAATAGGCAGTTTTAGCCTAGGGTACGCAAATATAGCATTCTTTGGATGCGACACGCTATGTTCGTCCCATAACGTGGGTGTCCGATATTATAGCGTATGACGTATACCCTGGTGCAGTACTTGGCCACTACCTCCCACATGAATACACCACTATATATATATACACACACACACACACACACACACATATATATATATATATATATATATATATATATATATATATATATATATATATATATATATATATATATATATATATATATATATATATATATATATATATATATATATATATAAGGACGAAATGTTATAGGCCTTCGGGCAGAGCATCAAATCTCAGGGTGGCATTGAACCACCCCGGTGAGCTGACCGAAAATTTGTCTAAACGCTAATGGCCCCGCCTTTCGTACCTTATCTCTAGACCTCCATCTCTCAAGGAAAAGCGGCTTCCTATCTCAGTATAACGCAATAATCAGAAGTGTCATTCTACCTCCCTGCCTCCTCTCTTTCAGGCCTATTTTCAGAATCGCGTCTCCTCTATTCCTGGCTTCGCATATGTGTAAATGCAGCCAAGCTTCGCGAGTGGGTCAGAAGAAAGTGAACATGCAAACTTCCATTTTTTTTGCAGGCGCACACGCACTCTTGGATTATTGAATCCTGGTTCGCACGGGCTGCCTACACACTCCGAATGCACACAAAGCAACCCGTCTCCTTCGCCATCCTCCGCTGCAGCAGTCGCTTCGAATCAAACGCCTCTGTTCTACAAATTCTCGACGGCGTTTCACGCTCCCTAAGAGACGCAGCGGAGCGCTGGTGGCGAAGAACCAACGGCGAATGCAGAGAAAGGAAAATTGCAACGAGGCTTTATGGCCTTGTATTTTCCGCTGTCAGTTTTTATCACCGTAGTGCTTTTTCAGGAGGCAGTGTGGGCAGCGCTGTTTATGTTGCTCCCGAAATTGTTTGCGTCAGCGGACGCAGCGCGCCGGCGAGGTGTTGACATAACACTTTAACTTCAAGCATTTCTCAAGCACGCGGTGTTCCAACTGCGATGTTACGCCCTCTTAGTTTGAGTCCTCAATCTGAAAATGTCCCCAGCTTTACCACTTTGCACTGACACAACAATACGAACCGGTATATATATGCACTTTTGCCTTTATCGTGTTCCGCGTCACTGCGAATGTGGAAGTATAAAATTCCTTTGACGCCAAAAACTGAAGCGATTTCCACGCTATACAGTATAAAATGAGTGCCAAGTCGCTTACGACCAATCTACAACATGTAACTCTCAATACGTCGTGCGGTAGGTCAGATGGAGAGTGCGCATATTTATGCGAGTGTTCGTCTGCATTCGTCGCACGGTCACCTCCGCAGCGCTGAGTTTGCCATGCGGGGATGGATAGTTTGTCTATTTTTGCTATTTAAAGGTCGCTGTGTAGCAAGGGTCTAGAAGTGCAAGATCCTCTATCGTGTCTTGTATTGCAGAGTCCTGGTTGGCTCGGTGATTTGAAAATCCTCGAGCCACCTCGTCCTCATGCAGAATCAAAGTCACTCCCTCGTGCCCCGCTAAATTTCCAGCAGACACCGAAACGGCACCAATCCAGGCATTACCATTAACTGGCTGTCGTTTGGTTAAATGAATAAATGGATACACTATTTCTCTCTTGCAATACTTGTGTTGCTTAAGTTATCAGTAAAACTATTTCGATAGGCAGTAGAACTCAGCAATGCAGCTGAGTTAGTCTGTGATGACACACCTCCTCATGTGTTTTAGTGTTCCGCACTTGCTTGCGTTCCCTGAATTATTGTGGTGAAAATTTAAGTTGTGCTGTGCGCGAAGTTGTGACGTGCGTTGCATCGTTAGTGAACGTCTTGAGTACAGTGTCCAACGGGCAGCAGGACGATACGGATAACATTTAACGTCGAGTGCACGCCTCGGTACCTGCGCAAACGATGTGCTTTGCTAGGATGCAGTAGCAAGACACGTATACCTGGTGACCCATTCTTCTAGAAAAGAAACAAGGGCAACGGTTAGGAGGACTTTGCTCACTGGACTTTCATGCATCAGTATTCCTGCGGCCCGGTTTTCTTCTTGAACACGCAGTGCCTACGGTTATTCGTGTTATCGGTGAGCAGATCGCTAAGTTATCTATCGCGCTACAATTCGCATACCTGCATTCGCATATGTAACGGTAATTTATCGGAGCATGAGGCAAAACAAAGCGCATGTAGTGTTCGCACACTTTTTGTGCTTATTAACTTGGTGCTCATTGTGTGCAGAGTAATAAAATTGAGTTATTGTGATTTTGAATAAAACAAGTGTCATAATTCTGGCGGGACTAAGCGTCATTTCTTCATGTTAGAACTGAAGAACACAAGCAGTGTGCACACTAAGGAACCTGCGTATGTGCGAAGCAAATAAGCAGCGCTGCTGATATGAGAAAGGTACACTGCTGCTTGCTTTAATCCATCTGTGGAAGATGCCACGAACGCCGAATAAAAGTTCCAAGAATAAGTTTCCTAGTGAAACCGAGGCGAAATTAACGGTAGTACATTTAAACATCACTATCTAGTCATGAGTCGCTATTAGATTAGCTGGCGTTGACTTGAAGCGCACTCGTGGATGACTCACTGGCGATCGCCTTAGCGCGAGTTCTTAGCAATCAGGGGCCTGCGAAAACTAATTTGCGATCAAATTTTGCGCTAGTGTCAACAAAATGACGTCACTTGTTTACCAGCTATTGAGTCACATCCGCTTTATTTTTTTCTTCCGCCGGAAGTGTTCCCTCCTCACACAGATGGCGCTAAGCCCCGTGAGCAGCTGATGAGCCGCCATTTTCTGAACGTATGGGTTTCTATGGAAGCTTCGCTACCAGTTACATTTACCTTGGATCTTACCCCTCTACCATAGTAGAGTATACTATCGATACTATAGTGTACTTTACTCGCAGACAACTTTTCTTGGCAATCAAGGGACAGCTACAGGGGTTGAGCTTCCGCACATGTAGCATATTACGCGAAGTAGTCCGGTATAGCGTGTGTTTCGCACCGCTGTGGAAAGTGATGGTTGCGCGCGATCAGCGTTTCATATCGAAGCCGACGGCGCTTGGAGTTCGAAGTTGCTTTTATTAATTTCGAAGTATATTTAAAAGGCGCGTTCTTTCTCACGCGTGCAAAAACTCGGAGAGACAACGTATAACTTAAAACATATACGAATATCTTACTGGTAAGAGCTGCGCCTTGTCTTAAAGAGCTACATGTAAAAAATTGAAGGGAGTATTTTTTATATCTCGCGCAGAGAATGTGGACACAATTGTGGGACTACATTCATTGGTGTTGAATAACATTCATACTCGCGATTTGGCTCTGTAGCCTTCACTGCATTGCCAAGAAAAGTTGTGCGCGAGTATATAATAATTATTCTGGTACACTATAGAGCAGGCCGTACTCTAATTCATCGATCATTTTTAGATGCGAAGCATCTTATAACGGGGGCATGTCCCGCGGCGTTGTCGGCGTCCGCACTCACACTGCGCATGCCCAACTCTCCTGGGCGTTGACGCTGGCGCTCATCGCGGCGTTGCGCAGGAGAGAAACCTGGGGAGGCGCAATCACGCAGTGATAGACCGGTGTTTCCTGCTGGAACATGCCAATCGCTGCTAATGGGCAATGAGAGACAGAAGACTCCGACTGGACACAGAGACCCGCAGTCCGCTTTTAGTTAACGTGCATGCTGCGAATTTTTATTGTTCAACAACGCACAGGAGAAGTCTCCCACCGGCACTACCTAGCAGGTCAAGATCCAGTGCCATATATACGGGGTGGCCAGTGAACGGTTGTGCAGCGCGAGCAGTCGGTTTTTTTCAACCAAGAAACTCGCTAGCAGACGCTGCCTGCGTCGGCGTCGCGAGGCGAGAGAGGGGGGGCAGCGTAGGAGAGGAGAGAGAGGGGGGACGCGCATGCGCAGTGGGGATGTGGACGCCGCGGGGAGGGATGCCTAGAGGAGAGAGGGGGGAGCGTAGGAGGGGAGAGAGGGAGGGGACGCGTATGCGCAGTGAGAGTGTGGTTGCCGCGGGTAGGGATGCCTTGAGGAGAGAGAGGGGGAGAGGAGGTTTTGATCTTTATTTCTTTTGAAAGGGTTTGCGCATGCGCAGTAAGGGTGGTCGGCCGCACACCACCACCACCACCACCGGTTTGAACCTACGCCATAAGACGCTTCGCATCTAAAAACAACGCTACTATGCATATGAAGTGTAATTCAAAACTTGTTTTCGGCAAATATCTCTCAGACAGCGTTGACGTCATCGGTGGCACACAGGTTGCACTGCTTATTGACTGTTAGTTTGACTGATAGTTATCATTAAGGTTAACGTCTATGACGTTTAATGGCTAATATATATTACCCCTCTACAGCAGAGGCAATATCTCGTTCTATGTAGGCGTCTATGGCTTAGCAGTAGCCCATCCCTCACCATGTGTACGACAGATGTGCTACGGAAAAATGATCGACGATTTATAGTGCTACGTACTCAAGATGTACAAGGTGAAGTTCTATTGTACATGTAACTTGCACATAAACAAACGAAACAAACAAAACAAGAACGGAATACTTGTCACCGATGATCACTAAAACACTGATTTATCTCTGTATATTCGAATGCACACAAATTAAAGAAGCAATAAACCGGATGAAGTTGTTCACATTTTGGAGATAATCACGCGTTAATGCATACTTGAGCACGAGCTCCGTTAGTACGGGAGAACTGGAAGCTCCAGCTGTCCCTTCCTTACTTTATATAAACGTACGTGCCATCGTCGAAGCCTCTTTGCCGTGTTTTTCGAGCTGGTCATCGAGGTAATTCCACACAATGAGTCGCATTTTCCGGAGTGCGGGATAGGCGCCTTTATGAGGCTTGCGGAGCGCTTCCGCTAAACAGCGTCGTCGCCACAGTACGTGCAAGGTCACTGTAAAGACCAATCGTGCGAACAGCCCTCGCTCTGCTCTCGTGCGGGATGTGCGAATGCCAAAGAAACGTTGCACCATGCGCCAGACGCCTTTCGCCACCGAGTACTCGAACATAGCGTGATGTGCCGTCTCCTTTCTGTAGCAGTTGGGACAGTGCTCATTTGGAACGACTCTCCATTGTGCTAACCTCTCACGCTTAGGCAATGCCCCCCATCTTCTGAACCAGTCAAACTCGCTCACTTGGTCAGAAACGCAATTGCAACGGCTTCGTTTTTTTTTTTTTGTGCTATATTCTTTATCCTCCTCTTTACTAAGTGCGCTACTTGTCAGCATTTCACTGATCTCCGGTGAAGAAACTTCTTCCAAACTGCATGGGCCTATTGATTTCACTGTTCTTCTTAAGCCATTAGCAGCTCTGTGAACCTTTAGCGGTGTTTCAGCCCGTGGTCCAATGTACTGAGTTGCAGCGAAAGTTCCTTTCAGTGAACTACTCCGGTACATTAATAGCCTGTACCCTGGGTAATTACGATCATCGAAGCGCTTCTGGTTTGTCTTTGCAGCCAGTGCTCTCGAGAACGTTGGCTTGTCTCCACGGCTTCTGGGCAGCTGTCAAAATTTCCTTTGAACCATTGGTGGTTTCTATCCCCAAAGAAAGGCTCCCGCAATGGAGGCGAGGCGTCCTGCTACACGGCGAGGAAGAAAGGCAATGTGTGCTATGTAGAACGCAACAGTATACACGCCTGCGTCTTGATTACTGTTGCTCTCGCCTTTAGTGACAGGTTAAACTATGTGGCTGTTGATATGATGTCTGTGCATCTCCCAATTACTTCTTCCCAGGACTTTTTTGAAACACCTCCTTCTCGAAAGTAAACGCCTTACACTTTAACAGCTTCAACATATTTGTCATCCCCTGGCAAGTTCCTTGAAGCTCCCGAATCACAATGCTTTACATTTGGCTGTGTTTAAAAGAGCACCGGACAGATAAGAATACTCATCCAAGAGAGAGAGAGATGAAGAGGAAGGCCGGGAGGTTAACCAGATACTAGCATCCGGTTTGCTACCCAGCACTGGGGAGGGGAAATAGGGGCAAGAAAGAGGGTGTAGAGAGAGAGAGAGAAGAAAAAAAATGAAAGGAAAAAAAAAACACGCACACGCAGGATAGAAAGCGACGCGCACAGGAAGGGCGTTCTGGCTAAAGTCGTTCAGAAAGGCCGGTCGATCCATCCAAAACGTCAAAGAAAGTACTATAGCTAGACAAGTTAAAAAAAAAAATACCGAAATATCATCGGTGTATCGCAACACTTTTGAAGGTTTCACTGCCTGGCATTGGGAAACTCACTAAATGCTGGCAGTTCACAACCTTTCTGAGGAAAGCCTGTAAAAAGTAGATGAAACCTTTAATAATTTCCGGCAGATTGCTAGGCTGGGCTCCTGCCTAGGAGCTAACGGAGAGACCGTGTTTCCCGGCAGCTTCATCGGCCTGCTAGATCACCCAGAGTTGCTTATCCAGGCCCGAACACAGGGTATAAAGGGAAAATGAATAATACTGGAGACAAACGATGTGTTTAGAAAAACTGATGTTTAGAACAAAAGGAAAATGATATATATTACCATATGTACAGTACTATGGGAGGACAGTTAGCCGCTTCGGAACCGACGCAAATAAGAACACAGGGAAGTTTATTGCATACCAGTAACGGCAGTTCAGGTGACTAAAACTGCACTGGGTAACAAAACGACTTCCGCGGAACATATACACAAGAGAACATAGGAAAAAGGCAGCTGTCGTAACCGCTGCTGGAGCCGTGTATACAAGGGCACAAGCAGTTTAACTCATCCTGAAAGATCTCCGTGCTCGGTCTGGTTATATTGAATATTTTGGAGGCCTATCGACCTAGCTCTTCTTCTTACTAAATCAATAAAATGTAGTGCAAAAAAAGAAATTAAGTGCGTTGTTTATCCTTTAAGCAACTGACTACAAGAAAATGAAAATACCTTAAATTAACCGTTTAAATGTCTGCTACGAATTAATCATAGAGCAAGGGCAATAGGCACCGATAGCCTTTCTTTTTAGGGAATGAATGAATGAAAAAAAAATAAAATAAATCCACACATATTCACGAAGTGAATGATGATGAGTGGGCGAAGCACGGGGATCGTTCGGTAACCGTGAATCGATTCCCATACACGCATATGTTTGCACTATAGCAGGGGTCTCAAACTCATCTCGGCCCGTGGGCCGCAGTCACGCACTTCAGACCCGCAAGGGCCGGGACGAAAGTAAAACCAGGGCAAACGTTGCCAATTGAAAAAAAAAAAACTAAGAAAAAAAACCTTTCCCGTATCTCATAAAGGAGATCTGGCGCCAGGATTCCAACAAAATTACTACAATGTAGATGCCCATTTTGAAATATAGTTTTTGTTTCCCGGCTATGTTTGAACACATGGTGAGCACATGAAGTGTCTCAGGAAAACAATGCTTTGGATCGTGTCAGGCCTGAGTATCTCACGAACATGCTTATCGAGAACATTTTATAGAATATGGGGTGACGACAGCCATGGGCGGGCCGCGGGCCGCAAGCGAGAGGTACGCGGGCAGCATGCGGCCCGCGAGCCGCGTGTTTGAGACCCCCTGCACTATAGCAACGGTTTTCTAATCACCGGCCAGGGTCAAACACCTCAAAGCACTCAAAATACTGAGAAATGTTCGAGGGGCACGTTTCTGGGCTGGACGCAAACAAATGAAATCAGCGGGCATTGTTTACCATAACTATAGTGTAGTAATTATGACATGAAATGAATTGAAATGGTAAGAAAACACCCTTTGCGTCGTTGGGACACAAACCCACAACCTTAGATTTCAGAGGAATGTAAAAAGAACTACGTCATGCCACTATAGTGAATGGCAACTAATGTGCATTTTCTTGTTGCACACTTTCTTCTCGTGGATATTCTGCTGCGATACATGTCGAGGAGTGGCAATAAAAAAAACATAAGATCACCGATTGCAATACTGCCTAATGCCAATTCTGAGCACAGCTGTCTAGGTGTTCTGGTTTTTGCGATAAGTTGACAGAAATAATTTGAGAGACTTGTATGTATGTAGCCTACAGTTGCATACCACTATTTAATTTCCACCACTCTCTCTCTAGGGAACACACGCCTGCCAGTTTCTTATTGTAATGAAAGAAACTTTGTGGTCTTGTTTTATGTCAGCTGTCGGCCAACAGCAGCAATCTGTCTTATGACGACATACAGCTGGCCCCCCCGCCCATCGAATAGAGTGAGTGCGGGCCTCTGTATGAAGAGAGGGCGCCCGAGAAAGTGGCCACTTCGCACTCCGCTTGTGAACTCTTCTTGCCGCAAGCGACAGTAACATTTGACTGAGCTGTTCACAGGAGTGTCTGCTTTCCGCAGTATGTGTTTATTAAGACGAAAACGTAGATGCCTCATCAAACGCGATGTTTGACCATCGGCGTCCCGCGGCGTCGGCGATGACTGACGCAAAATGTCACGTGATCACGTCACCATATAAACTTACGATGACGTCGCAGATCGCCAAAAGTTGGCATCATTATGACGTCATCGGGACGCCCCTGTGACGTCACTTGATATAACTTGATGCGATTACGTCATCACATTGTATTGAAGCTTTTTGAAAGGCGGGCCGATCACGGAGGCCGTGCAAAACCAGGTGAGGTGCATCCGATCCTGGCGGCACTGTGAGACTACGTTAGGTGCTGAAAGCTTACGGAGGGCGGCGGCGCAGAATGAATACATCGAATGAGAAGAAAAAGAAGATGGTTTTCGCCTTCTAGTCGTCCTAAATGAGTGAGTGCATAAGGGACACTGCGGTTTTAGGGGCGAAGGTCCTTAGGGCATAGGCTAGTCCGGCGCCGTCCGTCGTAGCCGCCGTATAGTCGAATGTACCCACTACACGTGATAACGATGACGATGACGCTGATGACCATGAAGAATAAGCGCGTTCCAGACCACACATTCTCTTTCTGCCATGGATGAAAACGATCGTGAACGCGCTCTCGCCCTCGGAAGGCAAAACGGCAACGCCGACAACAAACGTTCCCCTGAGCTTAACGTCATATATGACGAAAACAAAATCAGGGGAACCCCCTCCTTGTAGTCCGTAGAGCTCTTGAACAAAATCATCATCTACCCCATATGTAAATAATAAAACATTATGTATATGCTTTATCAATATGTAAATAATGAAACATTGTGTATATACTGTATGTATAATCACTCCACACCCCAGCGTTTGTGTGTCAGGTCTTTGTATGATGATCTAGTGGGCAAAATTTACGGAGGATTGACGGTTTACCAGATTACCTCCGGAGCTTCGCCCACTCATCATCATGCACTTCGTGGATATGGCGTGATTTTTTAGCAATAGAGGTGGTTCAGGACCACTTTGCAGAACGGAGACTCTACGCACGTTAACACATCGTGGTCACGCGATCTGAGGAGAAACGTCACGTATGATCACGTATGGCACCATAACAACTGAGTACATTTTTAATGGAAGGCCAGGTGCCTCTGGCGTTCTATAAGTATCGCTATATTGCCAGTGTCAATGGTTGGGCTTAGGTCCCGGGGGAGGGGGGGGGGGGCAGTGACCTACGCCATGCCGCTTCGTGCTTCTCACAATTCTGCCAGCGCTACTACTCCCAGAGTCAGGGTCGAGTGCGCCGTGCCACTCTAGCGATGACGTCATACTGGACGTTTCTTCTCAGGTCACGTGACGCCGAGCGGTCGAGGCGCAAGTAGACGCTTCCGTTAAAAAAAAAAAAAGCAGATTGTAATGCGCCCAGAAAGAAAGTTGTCGTCGCGCGTGTTTGAGATTTGAGAAAAATTAGATGCGAAGAAGCTCAGCTGTATGTAGGTTCCAGCACGATGCGTTAGATCTGCCGCCAATATGTTGGTTTTAAATGCGAAGCATTTCTTAGCGAACTTCGGCGACTTTGAGCGTATCTATCTATCTATCTAGCCGCCTACGACTTTGTGCTCTCCCGGCCGTATCGTTAATGGGATTTATAGCAAATTTGGTATGGCATAACATGACTCTATGACGAACGTAAATGGCTCGTCATATCATGAAAATGACTGACTTGTCATGAAAACTATGATTTACATGCCACGCTCATGGCGCGCTCGCGGCCGTTTCGTTAGCTTGATATACACCAAACTTCGTATTGAGTGACGTGACTGTATGACGAACACAAATGACAAGTGGTAATATGAAAATCATGACTTGCCATGTGCGACATGACTTGCATGCCACGCTCATGGCGCGCTCGCGGCCGTTTCGTTAGCTTGATATACACCAAACTTGGTATTGAGTGTCGTGACTGTATGACGAACATAAATGACAAGTGGTAATATGGAAATCATGACATGTCATGAGCGACATGACTTGAATTCTATGCTCATGGCGCGCTCGCGGCCGTTTCGTTAGCTTTATATACACCAAATTTGGTATTGAGTGACATGACTGTATAACAAACATAAGTGACAGGTGGTAACATGAAAATCTTGGCATGCATGCCATCTACATTGCCCTTTACAGGCTACGCTCATGGTGCGCTTGCGTCCAGTTCGCTAGCTTGATATTGTCACGTGGTTGTGACGTCGACGAAGGCAGTAGGCGACGGGTCCAAGATGAAACTGTTTATTAGGCCGAACTTGTGGCCGGTAAACGGAAAGCAAGATTACAGCAATACACGCTGGCACTGATAGCGGCGAACAGAGCGTCGGCCGTCGATCAACTGGACATCGTTGGAACGCGCCGGCTTTTATAACTCACGCGTCGAACATTCTAGCCTTATCACTAGTCGTCGCGCGAGCTCTGGAATAATCTTGAGTGTTATCGTCTTGCGTGCAATCTTAACAGAATGATCTACTACAAGCGAGAAGCTTCTGGAACAATAAGCCGCGGTCTGCGCCGAGTATCTTTGTGGGCGGAAACCGAATACAGTAAATGAAACGCGCGTGGCAATGCCCCCCTCTGAAAAGGCATCGTCCCGATGCTTAGAACAGAACACATGGTAAAAATACATGCAACAATAAATAAAGACAATAAATCAAGAAAGTTCGGTAAACATACGCACAAGCAAGAAAGTCCAATGAAAGAGAAAAAAAGAAGAAGTAGAGTCCTCAGGTTCACTAGCGCGCGTAAAACGGCTTGAGGCGCACGACATGGACGACTTCAGGTCGCGCACGGCGCCGTTGAGAGTTCGAAATGCCGTCGGGGACAACCTCGTAGTCGAGTGTGCCGAGACGTCGAAGCACCCGATACGGTCCGAAGTATCGTCGCAGAAGTTTTTCACTAAGTCCACGTCGTCGTATCGGCGTCCACACCCAAACGCGGTCGCCGGGCTGGTATTCCACGAAGCGTCGTCGAAGATTGTAGCGGCGGCTGTCAGTCGTCTGCTGATTTTTGATCCGCAGGTGGGCGAGCTGTCGTGCTTCTTCGGCGCGCTGTAGGTAGGCGGTCACGTCGACGTTTTCCTCGTCCGTCACGTTTGGTAACATGGCGTCGAGTGTCGTTGCCGGGCTCCGTCCGTAGACCAACTTGTATGGCGTCATCTGCGTCGTTTCTTGCACGGCCGTGTTGTATGCGAAGGTCACGTACGGAAGGATGGCGTCCCACGTCTTGTGTTCGACGTCGACGTACATGGCCAGCATGTCGGCGATCGTCTTATTTAGACGCTCGGTCAGGCCATTGGTCTGTGGGTGGTACGCGGTGGTCCGGCGGTGGCTTGTGTGGCTGTATGCCAAGATCGCCTGGGTTAGGTCAGCCGTAAACGCCGTACCTCTGTCGGTGATAAGAACCTCTGGGGCGCCGTGTCGAAGGACAATGTTCTCAACGAAGAACTTGGCTACCTCGGCGGCACTGCCTTTGGGTAGGGCTTTTGTTTCGGCGTAGCGGGTGAGCTAGTCGGTGGCTACGACGATCCATTTATTTCCGCAAGTCGACGTTGGGAACGGCCCCAGGAGGTCCATCCCGATCTGCTGGAACGGTCGCCGGGGAGGCTCGATCGGCTGAAGGAAGCCTGCTGGTCTTGTTGGCGGTGTCTTCCGTCGCTGACAGTCTCGGCAAGTCCTTACGTAGCGGGCGACGTCGGCGGCAAGGCGCGGCCAGTAGTACTTTTCCTGTACTCTGGCGAGCGTGCGGGAAAGTCCGAGGTGTCCAGCCGTCGGGTCGTCGTGTAGAGCGTGCAGGATTTCTGGTCGCAATGCTGAAGGCACTACGAGGAGGTAGTTTGCTCGAAGTGGCGAGAAATTCTTCTTTATGAGAACGCCGTTTCGCAAGAAAAACGACGCGAGTCCTCGCTTGAATGCCTTTGGAACAATGGCGGTCTTGCCTTCGAGGTACTCCACAAGGCCTCTGAGTTCCGGGTCGGCTCGCTGTCGTTCGGCGAAGTCATCGGCGCTTATGGTTCCCAAGAAGAAGTCATCCTCGTGGTCATCCGGCGGCGGCGGGTCGACGGGGGGCGCGAGACAAGCAATCGGCGTCAGAGTGTTTTCGTCCGGACTTGTAAACGACGGTAACGTCGAATTCTTGAAGTCTCAGACTCCATCTTGCGAGACGACCTGAAGGGTCCTTCAGGTTAGCTAGCCAACACAAGGCGTGGTGGTCGCTCACAACTTTGAAGGGCCTGCCGTAGAGGTAGGGGCGAAACTTGAACGTTGCCCAGATGATGGCAAGGCACTCCTTTTCTGTTGTGGAGTAGTTCGCTTCTGCCTTGGATAGCGACCGGCTAGCATAACTGATAACCCTTTCCACGCCGGCAGTTCTTTGGACCAGAACGGCGCCGAGTCCTACGCTGCTTGCGTCGGTGTGGATTTCTGTGTCGGCGTGTTCGTCGAAATGCGCAAGTATTGGAGGCGTCTGCAGGCGTCGTTTCAATTCTCGAAATGCTTCGACTTGCGCCGCTCCCCACTTGAATTCCACGTCGTTTTTCGTGAGCTGAGTTAGTGGCTCGGCGATGCGCGAAAATTCCTTGACGAAGCGTCTAGAATAGGCGCACAAGCCGAGAAATCGGCGTACGGCTTTCTTGTCGGTGGGCGGCGGGAAGGCAGCGATGGCAGCAGTTTTCCGTGGGTCGGGGCGAACTCCAGACTTGCTGATGACGTGACCCAAGAAGAGAAGTTCCTCGTATGCGAAGCGGCACTTTTCTGGCTTCAGCGTGAGTCCGGAGGCCTTGATTGCTTGAAGTACAGCTTGAAGGCGCCGGAGATGTTCGTCGAAGTTTGATGAAAACACAACGACGTCGTCCAAGTACACAAGGCAAGTCTGCCACTTCAAGCCGGCCAGTACAGTGTCCATAACACGTTGGAAGGTCGCAGGTGCCGAGCAAAGACCGAAGGGCATGACCTTAAACTCGAAGAGGCCGTCTGGTGTGATAAAGGCAGTCTTCTCTCGGTCTCTCTCGTCGACCTCGATTTGCCAATAGCCGGTCTTGAGGTCCATCGACGAAAAGTACTGCGCGCTGTGGAGTCGATCCAGGGCGTCGTCTATACGTGGGAGAGGATATACGTCTTTCTTCGTGATCTTGTTCAGGCGGCGATAATCGACGCAGAAACGCAGGGTTCCGTCCTTCTTCACTAACACCACGGGTGACGCCCAAGGACTCTTGGAAGGCTGGATGATGTCGTCGCGTAGCATTTCGTCGACTTGTTGCTTTACGGCCTCGCGTTCTCGCGTTGAAACTCGGTACGGGCTCTGGCGGAATGGCCTCGCATTTTCCTCTGTTATGATGCGGTGTTTCGCGATTGGGGTCTGTCGAATTCTTGACGACGACGAGAAGCAGTCCTTGAATTGCAAGAGCAGACTTTTGAGCTGGTCTTGCTTGTGCTTCGGGAGGCTTGGGTTGACGTCGAAATCTGTGTGGGGATGCCCATTCGTCGAAGCAGGTTCGGTAGCATCGGAGAGGGCGAAAGCATCGCTGGTGTCCACGAACTTCTCGATGTAGGCGACCGTCGTACCAATATTAAGGTGCCTATATTCGTGGCTGAAGTTTGTCAGCAGTACCTTTGCTTTGCCATCACGCAACTCGGCGATGCCTCTTGCGACGCAAATCTGGCGGTTCACGAGCAGGTGCTGATCACCCTCGATGACGCCTTCGAAGTCTGCGGGTTCCTCGGTGCCGACGGAAATGATGACGCTAGAGAAAGGTGGAACGGTGACCTGCTCTTCTATGACATTTAAAGCATGGGTCGCTGTCGTCGTGTGGGGCAGTAGGGCGTCTTCTGAGGTTAGCGTTATTGACTCGGACCTCAGGTCGATGACGGCGCCGTGTTGGCTTAGGAAGTCCATCCCGAGTATCACGTCCCTGGAGCACTGTTGCAGGATTACAAAGCTCGCAGGATAAGTCCGATTATTGATGGTGACTCTTGCTGTGCAGACCCCAGCGGGCGTTATTAAGTGGCCTCCAGCGGTCCGAATTTCGGGGCCTTCCCACGCAGTCTTGACTTTCTTCAACTTCGCGGCGAACGGCCCACTGACGACGGAATAGTCGGCCCCGGTGTCGACGAGAGCTGTGACGCTGTGGCCGTCGATGAGAACGTCGAGGTCGCTAGTTCGTCGCCTGGCGTTGCGGTTGGGTCGAGGCGTCGGGTCGCGGCTACGACGGTTTGTTCCACTGCTTCGGGGTTGCGTCGTCTGTTCTGCCGGTCGCGAAGTTTCGTCATCCAGGCTCCGTTCGGCTTGCGGCGCGTTCTTAAGACTTCGTTGAGGCGTCGTCGTCGTCGTCGTCGGCGGAGGATATTCGGCATTTCGTCGTTCAGCAACCGCACCTCCATCGGTAGCTGCCCTTAGTTTTCCGGGTAAGGGCTCGGAGATCGGCCCCGAGCAGGGACGGCATACTGAGTGCGATGCGGTGAGATGTAGCGGCCTGGCGAAGGCGATCGGGAAGGTCGTCGGGGTGTCCACTGTGCTCCTGCAAGGTAGTCGGCGATGTCGCGTGGCCGTTCTCCCCTCTGTGGACGCGGTGCGTCGATTGCGAAACCTCGAAGTCCCATCTGGCGGTACTGGCAGCGGCGGTAGGTGTGGCCAGCTTCTCCGCAGTGGTAGCAGAGTGGTCGGTGGTCAGGGGCGCGCCAAATGTCGGTCTTCCTCTGCGTGTATCGCTGGCCGGCTGGTGGTCGGTATGGCGTCTGTGGTGACGGCGAAGGTGGCGCCTGGCGACGGAACTGTGGCGGAGGGGTGTCTTGACGAGTGCGGGGGGGGGAGGAACAGGGCGGCGGACAGCAGCAGCGTAGCTCATAGCCTGCGGCTGCGGGTGTGCTGACTCGGAAATGCCCATCGATTGTTGTATTTCTGCTCGGACGATATCTGCGATCGAGTCTACTTGAGGCTGCGATTCCTGAAACATCTTACGCAGCTCTTCACGCACGACTGCTCGGATGGTCTCGCGCAGGTCGTCGGTGCTGTGGGCTCGAACTTCGGCGTAGTCCATTGTCGGTGAGCGGCGGTTGTACTGCCTTGTCCTCATCTCAAGCGCCTTTTCTATAGTTGTAGCTTCGGTGAGGAATTCGGCGACCGTTGTGGGCGGGTTGCGGACAAGTCCTGCGAACAGTTCTTGTTTAACGCCCCGCATGAGCAGGC
Source organism: Rhipicephalus appendiculatus (assembly GCA_030522465.1). Classification (NCBI taxonomy): domain Eukaryota; kingdom Metazoa; phylum Arthropoda; class Arachnida; order Ixodida; family Ixodidae; genus Rhipicephalus; species Rhipicephalus appendiculatus. Next base: position 53,599 of record JALIZH010015670.1, read on the forward strand.
GAAGTTTTTTGTCTTCGGCCATCGCAGCGTCGGCAAGGCGGAATAGTCGAGTCATCTCTTCCGTGAAGATGGTGACGCTTTCATTTGGTAGCTGAACCCGGGTCTCCAGCAAAGAAGCAGCTCTTTCCTTGCGAACGACGCTCGTGAACGTCTGCAGGAATGCGCTGCGGAAATTATCCCAGGTTTGAAGGGATGATTCTCGATTTTCATACCAGGTTCTTGCCGAGTCTTCCAGGTAGAAGTAAACGTGTCGCTGCTTGTCGTCGGTGCTCCAGTTGTTAAAGGCGGCGACACGCTCGTATGTCTCAAGCCAGGTTTCCGGGTCTTCCAGTGATGAACCGCGGAAAATTGGTGGCTCCTTCGGTTGCCGGAGCACAATCGGTGCAGGTGGCACAGGGGCCGTCATTGTCGCAGTGGTCGAGGTCAGGGTCTTGGTCTTGCGAGTCTTGTCGGGTAGAGGGCCGTACTCCGGATGTAGACCTTGTTGCCTACGGCTAACTCGCTGGTCGCGGTTGGCGTCGACGTCTCCTTCACGACTGGGGCTGGGTTCACGACTTGATGGGGGGTGTCCGGTACATGAACGAAGCAGCACCTCCACCAGATGTAACGTGGTTGTGACGTCGACGAAGGCAGTAGGCGACGGGTCGAAGATGAAACTGTTTATTAGGCCGAACTTGTGGCCGGTAAACGGAAAGCAAGATTACAGCAATACACGCTGGCACTGATAGCGGCGAACAGAGCGTCGGCCGTCGATCAACTGGACATCGTTGGAACGCGCCGGCTTTTATAACTCACGCGTCGAACATTCTAGCCTTATCACTAGTCGTCGCGCGAGCTCTGGAATAATCTTGAGTGTTATCGTCTTGCGTGCAATCTTAACAGAATGATCTACTACAAGCGAGAAGCTTCTGGAACAATAAGCCGCGGTCTGCGCCGAGTACTGCTCACAGTCTTTGTGGGCGGAAACCGAATACAGTAAATGAAACGCGCGTGGCAATATACACTAAAATTGGTATTGCGCTACGTGACTGTATGACGAACATAAATGACAGGTCCGAACATGTCAAACATGACATGCAAATTATGTAAAGCAGGATTTGGTCCTTCCTGGCTGCTTCGCATTACATCGATTCCCACAGTGCGTGGGATCTGCCGGCTTTTTTTGTTTGTTTCGCGAAGCTAAGTAACATGTCGACCACTCTCTCATTTCGGGCAACTGGTCATGACGCAGCAAGATCTGGCACCATAGTATTTTCAATTTTTTAGTTGAACTGGAAACCAAGCAGATAGGAATTTCGAGAAGGAAATGACTTGACAGAAGCGTGAATGAGCTGTGTGGTGTAGATATTGAAGCAGAGCATCGTGGAATCTGTTACCACTTAAATAGCGGTCGCAGCCGGTCTTGACACTGTTACGGAGGCCGGCTTTCCGTAGAAGGCAGAGTTACAGTTGTACGCCATTACATGTCCGTATTTGTTGGTACGCAACTACCTCTGTCAATGGGATCGAGGAGTACATCTATGCACATCAAAAATTATACCTTCAGGGCAACTCTTTATCAAAATTAAAAAAAGAAGAAGCGTGGAGCGATCAGTCGTAGCAAGGGCGTAAACGCTGTACCGACAATCATTATTATTCTTCAGGAGGTGTGCCCCCGTAAAGCATATTTGCATGCATTGTCAACATCAGACCGCTTGTTACGCTTTTTTTTTTTTCGCTGCTAAAGATAATAAAACTACAAGCTCGTTCGCGCACCCCGACACAATCGGAAGAGTAAACACGAATCTGAATCCAAGGAGCAACAAGGCGTAATTCACGCAATAGATTTTTTTTCTCGTTCATTTTTCTGGGTGCGCGAGGGTTTATGAATTGCAAATGGTGCTTTTTTTCCGTCTGCACGTACGTGCTTTAACAGCGACGTGCCCTGGCGTCGCGCATTAGCGCGGAACAACAAATGCGCAATGAATACGTTGAATGTCAAGCAGCGCATTTATCACGAAAACAGTTACGGCAACAAGATAAAACGTCAGAAGTTCCGACGATAACTCAAAAACGAGCGTGCCCCACCTCCTCACGAAACTGCATTTGCAGCCCTCCTTGACGAAGTTACATCGATTTTCACGCCTCCTACTCGTGCTGCCAGCCTGGGGTCCCGCTTTTGATATTCATTTTTACGCGTCATAAATCGTTGAAAAGATAAAAATAGTGGAAACAGCACCAATAGAGCTGCAGAAAAGCGATCATGGACATGGAGGTTACAACAGACAGACAGAGGTTTGCTACCCTTCCACGCGTGAGAGAGGAGGAGGTTTAAGTGACGATAGAAAGAAGGAACAAAACATCACATAACGCGTGCCAACACTTCATTGCTCGGTTTATCGAAAAACGGCCGTACTCGCTGGTAAATCTACTGAAAATAGTAGCACTTTCACATCTTTGTGCATCATGAATGCGTCAGTTAATGGCCATGCAGGGACACGAGGACTGCTGCACTCTTATTTTAAACGAAAAAGTTGTCGTAGTTACCAGCTCGGACTCGCATGTTATGATAACGCTGTTAAGTAGCGTCAGTAACATATATTTAGTGGAAACTGTAGTAACCGTAACGTACGGCACCAGTACTGGGTCCAAAATTTTATGAGCGTCCCGAAGGTACCTGAATTGTTATATAAAAAGCGAGCTAGTAGAGCTGCCCAAATATTTACCAACTTTTAATAGTTTGTAGCTGTATGACCCTAACCTCTTCAGTCTAGTTGTTCCTTAAGCATAAGATAACTAAGAAGGTAACCAAGTAGATAACTAAGTCCTCAGAAGCTCTTTTTAGGCAAGTAAGAGGTCATGAGACTGCCCCTGAAGTGTAAGTGGGCAATTTGAGCTGTTTTATCAGGACATAGTTTCGAGAGGCTAGATGTGCGTAAGTACGACAGTGTAGAAGATAACACAGTATGAAATCGAGCGGAACACCACAGTATGTTTAACTACCACTCGACAGGGAAGATCATAACCTTCGTTTGCATCTTGCCTTAGTCTGAACACTCCATTTCTAAATATATATTGCGAGTGATCACCCCCCCCCCCCCCCATGCAAATATTTACCGAGCTAAGCACGTACACCAGCATTAGCTACTTACCGTGGTGGTGTAGGGGTTAAAGAGACACTAAAGGTTAATATTAAGTGGACGATGATTGTTGAAATAGCGGGTGCAGAAGCCTTGTAGTGGTACTTTCGTGTCAACGAAATGCTTATTTTGAAATAAAAAAGCTTTTTAGTGATACGCACGACATTAGCGCACTCAAATCACCCGCCTCAACGGGCCTTCTGCGTAGCAGTAGCCTTGCCCAACGTTGCTTGCGTTTACTGCGCGGCCGCAGACACTAGCAGCTGCACAGCGAAAGTAGCAGGAGCCACAGCAGCAACAACGGCCATCGAAGCTTGCCGCGATGGATGACGTCGGTGAACCTGACAACGAGACATAGGCTCGCGACGCTGGCGCAGAGGCACTGCAATAAACCGCTTCGAGCGTAAGGGTTAGTCTTCGGCACCCAATGGAAAGTCCCGTCAGTTTCCTTGCTGCATCTCAAGTGGCATACACCATTCGGGCATCCGGCAACATCACACGCATGCGGCATTTCGTCGAACTTTCCGTCACAGGCTTCCGTGAGCGTGCAAAGCATACGCAGCAGTACGCGATACGGAAACTATACCACTGAGACGCGACCGCATGAGCGAAGCGCAGTTCGGTGAAGACGGAACTTTTGAACCACTCGCCGTCGTTCCCATGGCAACGCCAAGTGGTTCGTTTTTCCATGAATCAAACCGAAACAGAATAGGAGCATTTTATTACCTGCTCTAATGCGCGGAAAGATCTTTTTTTAATTGCAAATGGTTTGATTACTAGTGATTAATTGTACTCGGGACTCTTGACGTCATCGGGATCATTTCAAAATGACCCAATCGTGGCGCATGTGGTGTCGTGCATTTACCTTAATTTCACGACTAGTGGAGCCCTGCTGTTGATAATACTGACATTTTAGACATTCTCAAACATTGATCTTTCACTCTGACGTAAAATGTTATTTGCCTTTAGTGCCCTTTAAGGTGCTCGACTGCTGACACGAAATTCGTAGGATTGAATCACGCCCGCGGCGGCCACATTTTCGATGGAGGCGAGAATGCTAGAGGCCCGTGTACTTCGATTTAGGTGCGCGTTAAACTGCCCCAGGTGGTCTAAATTTCCGGAGCCCTCCACTATCGCGTCGCTCATAATCAAATCGTGGTTTTACATTTTTTGTAATAAGCATTAGCCACTTAGCACGCATTCATGTATATGCCACATAGCCCGCATACTTAGGCACATATACACGGGGACATTGGGATAACGGCTATCCCCAGGATGACAATCAGGTTATTCGTGTTAATAAACAGTGATATTTACATTATATGTATATACAAAAGGCAGTCCCGTAGTTGCACATTGAAATGGAGAGTGAAATCCAGGATCCCTGGAGTCCTGGAATAGGGACCCACCTACTCGCTCTTTCCAATCTACCCCTTCCCCTGAATAACCAATAAAGTTTTTCCACCCCCCTGTCACAACGCACAGATTTCGTCAACCATGTTGGCGTGCAGAATAGATGACTTATCTGTTGTATTCACTTCTTTTTGTTTCCTGCAGGCAAACGCAGCATTGTGCTTCGAACCTGATGATACTGGTAAATTTTGTTTCAAATACCAGAAAATTTGGAACCCGGCTGATACCGTGAGGTTGGAAGTCACCAAGGACGGCAGACGTGGCTACGCGTTCTGCGACAGCGGTTTAACAACGCTTTCGCGCTCATTCGCGCTTCTGTATACGTGTTGACGAGGCTTCGATTCCCGCTCTTCTTGCTCCGAGCGATCGACTCGTATCCCTCTCATAGCGAGTCCAAAGGGCAACTGCTGACAACAGCACTAGCTCGATCTCTACGTAACGAGACAAAGGGGCACGATGATTGGTGGGAAGTGTCACCGCCGAGTATCGCCGCACTTGCGAAAGAGGCAGAGGCGGTGGCAAGGGTGCGCCCAAGAATATTGTTCTACGTGTTGTTTTGTCCGCGTACGCGATCCACTAGAACCTCTTCATAGCTAGACAGCTCGTCTGTAAAAAGCAACAGCGCCACTTCTCGCATGGCTTATCGGCGACAGTGTTCCTGCTTCTTACGCGTGACGTTTCGCAACGTGTGTGGCGTTTGCTGCCACCACAGGCTCAGGGAACCTTATCTCACCCTGGCTAACATGGAAAAAAAGTATGCGTAGAGGGAGGGCAACCACGACAATAGCCACTCTATATGCGTGTCAGCCTTTAACTCTTGGATGAAAGAAAACACAGTGTGAACAGACCAAGTGCATCGTACGCCAGGTCGTCCTTGTTCTTCGAACGAAAGAATGCAACGGCCTAAAAACGTAAAAGATTGTGAAAAATGATCGATTACCCGCATATATTCGTGACAGCGATTTCTCCACCACTGTGCAGAAAAGGCTGGAAAAGCTCATGGAGGTGAGTGCTCTGGTTACTCCACTGCAGAGCTTAGAAAGCTTTTTGTAAGGGTCAGTGATTTCCGATTATTTCCCCAGAGCCCCCGGGTTATGACGTTTGACGCGTTTACTTCGCGAAAAGACAGGCCGTTGCGAAAATGGACGTCGAATTGCCAGTGAGTTCACTTCATGGGTTTAGTGACCTTCTTTTAAGCTTTTCGTAACTCCATCGTAGCCGCTTCTGGCGCTATATGAGTGATGAACTTGCAAAGCTAAATGACAAATATGACCTAACGTTTGATGCGTTCTTGCCTGGAAACTGCTTTGTATACAAAGCTGAGGAGCCGTTCACCAAACCTTCCCTCTTTCAAAAGACGGTTTCCGAGATGCAGAGTCGAAGCCACCAGAAGGTTGACACCAAGCACTCGCACCCTTCCCTTTCAGAGATATTCCGTAATATGTCTCTTGCATCATCTTTTATTCTCCTTAATTCCTACCCCAGCACAAGGTAGCCAGTAGGTCTGAGAATTGGCCTCAAGGGCGAAGCAGTGAATGCGATAGCAAGAAATTGGAATGTCACACGAAGAACGACAAGCAGCTCGATATTTCTTTTTCTTCAAAAAACTGTGGCGTGTGGACTGACCCCCTCTGCATGTCCTGCCACGCGGTGGTGTCTGACCATAGGTGTTCCCGGCGTTCTTTTTTTTTTTTTTTTTTTTTTTTTTTTTTTTTTTGTTTTGTTAGAACTCACGAGGGGTTACAGAAAGGGGCCACTTTTTCGTGCGTGTATCAAGGGGAGCTTTCAAATTGAAAGAAAATGTAGGAGCGTTGCGTGGTAAAAAACACGCTCAGGCTCCACCGAGATCTGCGTATCGCCAGCGGTAAATGGTGTATATAAATAGCTCGCCCGTTATTACGCCGGAACATGCATGGCGCGTGGTTGAGTTGTCTGAAGTGGCGTGCTGCACCGCAAGGTGTCGCTGGTTCGAATCCCCGGGCGGGTGCTCTGTAATTTTTAACTTCTGATTTATTTTTCTTTGTGCCTTTTTTATATATATGAATACATATACTCATATCCGGGACATGACGGCGAAGGCGACGGCAAAAATCCGCTGAGTGTCCATATACTTGCTATCGCAATAAAACAAAGAAACAGCTGAAAACACGACAGTACCTCGACACATCATGTGTGCTCTGGGCAAAAAGGGCATTTTGCAGCAAGGTGATAAAACTCAATGTTGTCCGCGGAGTACACAAGTACAGCCTGTGAGCGATTACAGTGGTTACAGTGTAGCGATTGTACCGTAAGCCATGATCACTTTGTAAAAATGACGACAAATAACAACGGAGAAGAATGGTATGGAGACATGGAAACTAATATTAATTATGCAAGAGAGCAGGTACACGTAGTAAACGTCCGACGATTGCGACGCAGTAAGGCATACTGCACTGTAAACGACGTAAGCCTTACGTAGTTTATTAACGTTGTGCGAAGCAGTTTACGGATAGATTATTGACGTATCCGGCGTGGGGGGGGGGGGGGGCGTTCAACAATTCCCTAAACTGTTTCAATTTCCCATATGTATATATATGTATATATATGTGCACGCACACATACAAACGCACGCACGAGTATACACAAAGAGTGGTCTAACCCCCTCCCCCTCCAGATATAAATTCTGGCTATGCCCTTGCGAAAGATGACTATCGGTTAGCGTCGATAGTCGCATGTGTAGCAGCGCAACGTGTTACTTGATGGCCTACGATGCCTACGGAAAGCTAGCACTTGTATGTTTGACGCGAACGTGTGTGCGATGACAAAGGGAAAGGCGGCGACCGGAGGAAAGGAAAACAGGCGTTGTATCCCCGGCCGATCCCAAAAGTAGGGCTGCAGTATTGGAAGATATTTATCTCTTTCTTTACTAAAGCATTCTAATGGTCCACGAACTTAGAAGATTTCTTCAGATGATGGTAATACGTATAGCTTACTTTCTTCTTTTTTAGGGTGGAGGAAGGGGAAGGGGGGCCGATTGACAGAAGTGTAATGATCCAGATGAGATCTTGCGCGCAAGATGATGTCGAACATAAAGGGACATTCACAGACCACAATAAATAAATGTAGACTAATAAGCAATCGCTCCAGAACTATATTGCCGTTGATGTTGTCATTATAGCTACATTAATGAAAAAAAAAGAAACTAAGAAATCAGCCCACAATCACGCGCACAATTATTTCGCGTGTGCGAAGTATTTATAGCTCTTAGAAACATCTGTAGCATAAGAAACATAACGTGCGTGTGTCCCAGAGCGGGCACGTGTACTTAGTATAGAACCATTTCATGAAAAGTTTCCCTTCACATATATACCAACATACTCGTTAGATATATAAATTATATACGCAATTTAGGTTCGTTGTCGCTGGCGCGCTTGCACCTACATTGAAGTTTATTTCTGTGCGCTTATTCCCGAACCTTCTCTTTCACATTTATAATTTGCAAAAATAGGAAGTGATCCTAATGCTTTACGTAAGTGTCTGCTATTGTAGCACTCGCATCTCGACCAACGTATATCTAAGCTGGTAGCGAAACTTCCAAAGAAGCCACTGTGTCAAGTAGTTAGCGGCTCGTTACCACCGTGGCTATCTATGTATTGCTGGGACAACTAACGAAAAGCAAAAAATAAGAACTAGAATATGACGTCGAAACCAAACATGGTAGCGACGTCGCGCATTTGCACTACACGGCACAAAATTATTTTTTTAATTCCTGACCTTTTACATGCTTTCGATAATTACGCAATTTTAGTTCGTCTTTATGGCTTGCCAACTGCGTGTGCGAGAGAAAAGGAACATGAGCAAGAAAGACTGGGGAAGCGAGATTATCTTATTAGGTACTTGCAATATTCACCAAAACACCTGGCAGATGAAAAAAAAAAAAAAAACGATATGACAGGCTCACGGGCACAATAGCACAATAGTTCGAAAACTCACATTGTCCAATCGAGGAAAACCACTGGAGTGATGCAGCAGCCTTGAAAGTATCACTTTGGTAACCTTACAGTTCACCGTTTCTTCGCTTGGCTTGCCGCATTCACCGTCACGAAAGGCGAAGGCACGCCGGCCGGGCGCCAGCGAAAGCAGGTTGCAGTCACAGGAGCGGTAATCTACACATTATGTGAGCTAGTTCAGCTTCTCTGAAGTGTCACAGCAGTAAACAACACATGAGCAATTAAATAACCAATAGGAAGATATGCACGAAACCACAGCGCAAAAGCGAACGGTGCCTCGTTGATCCGGCAATGTGCCCAACCAAGCACAAGCTCACATAGCAGACTGCCTGCGTACGCCCCCCCCATTTCTGGCGCTCGACAGAAAAAAACGAGGCGATCGACTATTTCGCCAAGTGTGAAATAAACTGGGAAGTAAATTTCTAGTTTACGTTGGCATATATAAAATATAAGAGTATTCGAGAAAAAAAAAATTTCATTGAGTTTTTGGTTTTCTTTGTTTCTCCCCCTTCTCACCTAGTCGCGCTTCAATCGCACGGCAGGCGTTGATGTCCTTGGCAATAGGTTTTCGACCACTTTTCTTTCCAAGTATCGTGACCAAGGAGGTTAAAGGAAAAAAATTGAAGGATAATTGGTAAATTCCAAAGTGTGTTCGGCGAAAGACTGAGGCCATTCGACTGACTATGTCATGTCTTTTTTTTTTACACTCCCAGTGGAATGGCACACAAACGGAATGTGTGCGTGTTTTCTTCTTTAATTTTCACCGCTAATCGCAGCGAGGCGCGAGACTAATCTACCTCCGTATTGCACGCGTCCGTATTCTCGCGCTTCGCGCGAAAGGAAAGAGTAGGTAGGTTGGTAAAAACTTTATTTGATCCATGAAAGAATCATGTGAGGGGGGGGGGTGTGTGGGGGGCAAGTGGAAGCAGGAAGACAATGGGCCCTCGGGCCGCTCTAGATGGCCGGACACTTCTGTGCTTCGGCGACCCCTCTGGCCCAGCCCACTGTCCGGAGCTGTAACTCCGGTTGCGAGCTGCGCAGAGCAGCCTTCCATCGCTCCTGGTGTTCTGACCCATGCCACGGGGGCTTGGGTTTGTTGGGGCAATTCACAAAGACGTGATTGAAGTCGGCTCTGGTGCTACGACACAGGCTGCAGTGAGGAGAGGTTTCGCTATGCGTAATAGGGGAGAGAAGGAAAGGAGTCGTGACTGTGGCCGTTTGAAGTCTGCGCCACAAAACCTGGTCACTTCTGGAAAGAGATTTATGCGGTGGGGGATACGTTAGGCGGGAATTTCGATAAAACAGTGTGATATCGTGGTAGCTGAGGAGTCGATCCCTGGCACCGCGAAGCGAAGGCAGGTCGCTTTGAGCCCGGTTGACGAGTGCTCGGGCTTGGGTGTGAGCGGCCGCGTTGCCTGGGTGTCCACTGTGCTCAGGGACCCAGAGGAGAGTGATGAGACGATCAGGCGGAGGAGATAACTCAAGGATTCTAGCAGCCCGGAGAGTGGATTTTGAGAGTGGCGTAATTACGAATTGCAGTTTTAGAATCAGAGAAAATATACTCAGCGGAGGAGTGAACAATTGCTAAGGCAATTGCTGCCTCCTCTGCTTCCAGGGATTCTGTCGAATTTGGAGTAGACTCGCGCTTTGCACATCCTGCAGACTCCATCCGCGTTCCAGCGCTCATAAAGCTCATTTATCCTCCCGCGTGATGGGGAGACGCCGCAGATGGCACCGTGCCAGGGGGGCCGGACGGACACCGGTCACCGCGAGTATGAGACAATAAAGGCTTCTGCCTTAAAATTGCTAGAGCGGAAGCTCTCGGGACGCCTTGCCAGCTAAAGTGAAGCCAGTTGTTGCCTTCCAAATATCTAGGAAACATGCTCTTTTCTGATGGTGCTCACTTAATAATAATATCTAGGGTTTAACGTCCCAAAACCATGATATGATTATGAGAGACGCCATAGTGGAGGGCTCCGGAAATTTCGACCATCTGGTGTTCTTTAACGTGCACCGACATCGCACAGTACACGGCCCTCTATCATTTCGCCTCCATCAAAATGCTACCGCCGTGGCCGGGATCGAACCCGTGACCTTCGGGTCAGCAGCCGAGCACCCTAAACGCTATACCACCGCGGCGGACATGCTCACTTAGAGACCAGTGGCTTTGATCAGGGAGGGTAAATGCTACGTTAGTTATATAATAAAAGATTGTTGTTCGCGAAGAAAGTAACATGTCGAGATGAGTATTGGCGACTTGATCTCGAATAAAATCTCCCAACACGTCGAGGCTTACTAAGGAAATCTAGTAACACAAAGACACACTTGGAGCAGCATCTGACCCTAAAAATTCCCATAGTAGACTCTTTAGGCATGCGAGGAAAACGCTGCCTTTTCTGGCAGTTTATCCTGCCCCTAGTAAGATGGCGGCAGCAACCGCCATCTTTTGGAGGGCACGGCTTCACTGTTGAGCAATAATTTCCACTCCAGCACTTTTTTATTAAACATCCTCGATCGCGACCGATATAATTTGACATTGCCTCGACGTCCATGTGCACTGATACATTCCTTGGGTTATCTTTGCACTGCCGATGCGGATCTCAGGGGCTAGTAGAAAGAGGCACGTGGTTGGGATCTACTCCGCCTTTATTATCCTGACTGTTAATTCGCTTTTTTCTTGGGTAAACCTATGCTCCGATATCATATGTATCCGATATAACTCCTAACTTGAACCAGAACCATGGACATCCTACCAGTTATGTTTTTCAAAACATATTTTATGAATATTCGAAAAACCGGAAGCAAGTGCTCGACCGGAAGTGCTTGGAAGAGAAATAAGAGTGTCACTCGTTGCTCGTGCCACAAAAAAAAAAAAGAAAAAAAAAGAGAAAATTTATTTTTCGTCTTGCTCCTTCCGTTGAGCAATAAGAACGGCTGTAACGCACACATGCCGGGAACACGCTTACTAAACCAGTTTCCCGGACCTCGCTTTCATCCACCTGCCACTCCTACGGATGGCAGTTCCTTTTTTTTTTTTTTTCGCACTCATGAAACGTTCATGTTGCCACTTGGTGTAACGAAAACAACTCGCCAGAGAGGAGGACGTTGAAGGTGGGAGGGAAGAGTCGTGACTGTTTGCGTCAATGTCAAATGAAAGCAGCCAAAATACAATTGTTTGAATGCGACAGCATAAAAGCTCAGTTGAGGAAACAAGGAAGTCGCCAGCGTTCATTTGTATGCAGAGCTTCCGCCAGCGATTTTTTATTTATTTCATATTTGCATTTCACAGCTATCCCGCTGACTTTGCGCAAGCTTTTTTTTTTTTTATTGTTCAGAGAAAGGACAAAAGCACGGTTTCTGCGAAAATGCGGGTTGATGTGTACTCGTACCTTTCACTCTACGACTTCTAGTGTTTGGGCTTTCGAAAAGTTATACTTTCGTTCGTTGGAATTTTTCTTTTTTTTTTTTTTTTTGCTCTCTCAGTCAAAGCGGGTTTCTCAGCAAAAGGCGTCCTGGAAAACGGAAACGAGGAACAAGCAGGTGAGCAGGAGTGCGTTGCTTTTCGCAACTTAAAAAAAAAAAAAATGAACGAAAGAATCCACAATTTCAAACGGGCCGAGCTGTGCTGGCAAACATCCGGGGTTGCAGCTTCGTCTAAATTGAATGAAGCGGCGACACTGTTCGGAGCAATTCCTGGATGTCGTCACCCGCTCCCCCGTTTCCTTTTTGCTTTCCGGCAACTTCCCTCGTGTTTTTATTTCTTTGACGAGTTTTTGTTTTCTGAAACGCCAGAGTGAGGAAAAGAGAGAGAGAAGGTAGAATGAAAGTAAACGTGTTCCTTCAGCGATCTGGATTTAGAGCTACGTCACACGAAAAGGGTTGAGCATGATGCCCTACCGGATAAAAGATATTCACGCTGATTATCGTTTTCAGAGGACTCCTAAATTTCCGGAATTTCGCAACAACTTTCTTGCACATCGTGATTGAAGGAAATGTTGGAAGATCGAGGTGACATGGTCGCCGCTATTACTAGCCCTCTATTCCGCCAATAGTACTACATTTACGTCAAGCCAGGACCATAGCATACAGCAAAATGTAATTTCCCGCGCACAACACGACCGGGTTCTATAGAATCAGCAATACCCTGCATCTCAGACTGCCAGTCCCGTCTACTATCCGATCCAACAGCGAGTATATGCAGTAAGTTGTTCACAAAACACTGACTCCGTGCATACTGTACGGAAGTCTAGCTTCATTCTGTAGTTACTACTACGTTGCGTATTGTTAGATCGAACTGGTTCAGTCTCGCATCGACTACATAATTGAGAAGCCCGGCTGAGACGTACCGCACCGCGAGTAGGAGCCCTTACCGTTAAACGGAAAACGATCCGTAATGCGTTGTATTACGTCCAGACTGCCCGCGCCACTTCTCGAGCGCGTTCATCAATGTCGTCGCTGTCAGCTTCAAAGTAAATTATATCGTCTTCGCTTCCGCGTTCCAGCACACACTGGGGCCATAATTACGGACATTCATCATCGTTTCACGAAACAGTGGCGAAAGTTTGCCTATAATTACTGTCGTGCATTGTATCGGGGCCCCTCAAGTTTTCAGCGCGTAACTTCGTGAATTATCGCTAGCGCGCAATCTCCCACGACGAAGAGCGATCGAGACGTCACCGCTTTTCATCGTGAACGTTGGTATAGATGGTGGCGCCTGTCGAACGCCATGCAACACTGCCGTTACGCTTTTTCGAGCTTAATAAGACGTCCAACTGATTCCACGGGCGCTAATTTTCTATCCTCGCAGGACACTACAGCTTGTTGATGCGTGGTAATTACTCAAACGACGCCTAAAAACACGCAGGCACTTCGAAGTGTTATTACTAATATTATCCGGTGTTGTACGAGCCAAAACCACGATATCATTGTGAGGCAGGCCGTCGTGGAGGCCTCCGGAAATTTATACCATCTGTTGTTCTTTACCGTGCACTGACATCGCACAGTACACGTAGGGCAGCGGCGGTCGCATTTCACCTCCATCCAAGTGTGACCGCAGTCGAAACCGTGAACTTTGGGTAAGCAGGCGAGTACCCTAACCACTGTTCCACCACGGCGGATAGTTCGAAGCCAACGAATACCGAACACAGCTTCCTGCCGCAGTAGTTTCTTTGCTTGGTGGCGTTTCGGATGCTGAGACGACCGCTCAATGTTGGTATTTCAACACCGCTTTTAGAGAGCCGCACGTATTGAGCGCAGTCAGTAATAGCAGGAGGTACACTTACACGCATTTAAGAAAACGCTAAACTATGCGTGTTCGTCTAACTGTCACGTGACCGGACACCGATCACTTTATTCGTTTCCTTGTGGAGCGCGAGTGTGGCGTATAGCTTCGGATATTGACATAAAAAATGCGCTGAACAGCAAAAACTTCTTTACAAAGGAAAAAAAGCATTCGCGTCAAATATGGAGTGATTTATAATTATTTCACAGCAATTTTATTGTGATTGATGGTTAAGCATACGTTGTAAAAACACATGACTGCAATCTTTTATTTCTATACATGTGCATCGATGGCGCAGATAGCCAACGAAGGCTAGTGAAGCTAGTTTATATGAAGTCGACAGGTCCCTGCGACCACAGGCGTGCGCAGGGTTCCCCTTCAAGGGGGGGGCAGGGCGGGCGAAGGTTCATCGCAGCGCCCCCCCCCTCCCTATTAAGTCAATGTATGGGGCAGACTTTGCGCCCCCCCTTTCTTAGGTGACTAGGGGGGCGGCCGCCTCCTCTGCCCCCCCCTCGTGCGCACGCCTATGCCTGCGACGGTCTGTATGCTTGATGTGCAGCTGCAAGTGCGCGTGCGTCTGCCGCGGTGGTACATTGGTTACGTTGCTTGGCAGCATGCCGATCCCGAAGGTCGTGGGTTTTGTGCAAAAAAAAAAAAAAGTGCACATGAATTAACAACATGCCCAAGCATACGCGCCTTAGACATGGTTTACGCTTAGAGCTAACAGGCGCCATCCCCACTCAACTATTATTAAAGCAAAATAGAGGTTCATCGCGAGCGGGGCACCAAACACCACTGCCAACAGAGAAGGGCGCCGCCACACCTCTGTTCAAATCCCTCGCCGAATCACAGCCGCGCATGCGCACTCTGCTTTCAACTCCAAAGAAATAAAAGTTTGCCCGCACTTAACATCACACAACTTTGCCTTCATCCCGATGAAACAATACACACAAATATGCTCGCTACGTAAACAAATGCTGACTTATCGTCCACTAGTTAAGAAAGACTCAGTTGACGGCGTTATTATCGCGCTCACGCAGTTAACAAAGCGCTGACCACAGCAACATGAGAGCGGTACATACCGTTTCACTTCGAGTGTTCCATGATATGAAGCTGCAGGCCTCTCCTTCAGTACAGTGCATCTTCCTAATAAGCAGCACTGGCAGAACACAAAGGACGAGCACAGAGCGCAGGCACATTTCAAACAAAAAAACATCGACTGCTAAACTCGACTAATCGAGAACGACGCGCACCATACCACCACGCGCACAAAAACGGGAGACTATTTCGCGTCGCCAGCGCATTGAGTCACGTGGTACATAGTCCCGCGCGCCCGCGCGCTGCGCACGCGCGGCGGTCAGGGCGGCCGAGGTTGCCTAGGCGACGAGACGAACCGGCAGGAACCGGCGCCGGCGAACGTTTGCTCCACCCGTTGGATTGCGCGGCCGCAGCTCTATTTCTGCGGCCTATTTCGCTATGCTTCTTTAACAGTGTATTCGAATCGCAGTGTGCATTGCGACGATGCTGTAAGGACTGCACGGGCTGCATGTCACAGCGCACGAATGTTATATTCAAGAGCAATATTTAGCGTAGCTTTACTTACATAACGTCGTGAAGACTGGTGTAACAGCGGAGCTAATGGCTTTTGCATAGCTTTAGGGTCCCTTTTACTAAGTACTGTATTAGCTGTGGTATAGCGATGAGAATGTGATTCCACTAAACCTTTCCTCAGCGTCGGCTGTAGCCACTCTTTCTCGGAGACGGAAATTTTCTAGAACTCAAGAGCGAGGGTCGGATTCGCTTTGTTTGATGGGCAGTCGAACGTCTGTCTTCGCTATGAGCCTTGTCGTGCCTAGAGTTACTGTATATGCTCCCTACGGGAGCTACCTAAAGGTAGCATATACAGGAACTCTAGTCGTGCCGTTCCCGCGACTCCACCTCCCTCACTCAAAACTCATCGTCTTCGGCTATTCTTAATAGCTTAGCCTAGGCTTCCTTTGCTCGAAATTGTGGGTCGCCACGTCCTCGTTGGGTCCATGGTCTAGCAACTTGCCGTCGTCTTTCCTGTCGCGCCGCTTCTCTTCTTTATCCTCGCCACACGTCGCCGAACTTCGTAGCGCTCTGCGCCGACAGTGCACGCTTTTATTACTGCTTCATTCACGCAGAACTTATTATAGCAATAAGAATTAAACGAAGCATAAACTTGAAGCAAGCAGTAGTAGGGCTGAAAAATCAAGGTGTGTGTGGCCTGGGGGCGGGGAGCACTTTTGCCCCTAACCCCCCCTCCCATGGCTGACACCTGGCCCAGCGTACGCGGATGGTGCCCAGTCACAGCTCCTGTAGTCGAGACTGCGCGACTGTGCATTCATGGCCACGCAGGCGATATTTCATGAGCGCCTTCATTTTGCGAAATACATTGCTCCACGCAACATTGCATGCATGGATCGTTACACTATTTGAAGAGAACACCTATTTGTACTTTGCTTGCAGTCCTTCGAACGAGACCACCACTGAAAAGGGTGCAGTACTGTTGACTTCTCGCTCTTAATGAAGTCGAGATTTTGACGGAAGCACGTATGCTCGGGAAGTAACATGATAAAATTAAAAGAAGGGCACCCGCCATCAAAAAATGCGAAAAAAGGAGTTTCGGCACCCCTGGTGAGAACCTTGTTCGCAATCTAGTCAACAAGGCTCCCGTCATTGCGAACAAGGCTCGCTCAGGGGAACCGAAACGTCTTTTTATTGCGATAGCAATTACATGGACAGTCTCGGCTGATTTTCGCCGTCGCCGTCGCCGTCTGCATGTCGACGCCGTCATTCCAGACCACCTTACGGGGGTTTGAACCAGCGACCCCTCGCTCCGCAGCCTGCTAGCCAACACAGCCACAGGTCATGCTCGTGCCAGCGATATAACGGCGAGTTATTCATATGCACCATTTGCCGCTCGCGGTACGCAGATCTCGCAACAGCTTGAGCGTGTTTTCTATCCACGACGCTTTTACAGTTTCTTTCTAATTGAAAATTGCCCTTGAGATGCGCACGAAAACGTGGCTCCCTTCTGTACCACTCATGATGTAGAATGAAACAAGAGAACACCGGGCACGCGTCAGACGCCACCGCGTGGCAGGAGACGCAGAGGGGTCATTCCGCGTGCCGCACTTTAAAAGAAAAAGAAGTGTCAAACAGCGTCGAAACGTCATATAATTATATAATCAATCCTTGGCCAATCCCCCCTGAGTGGATATGAGCCATGTCAGAGGCAACAGCAACAACAGTGTCGGCTTCTGCATTTGTGGACACTCACAGCGCGTCGCTCAAATACAAATACGTAACAACTGCGACAGTGGTTAGTTCACGCTTGTCCTGTGTATACCTATGCGTCCTTTTCGAGCGTCCTCCTTTGTGCCGCGGCGGCGCGTTGCAAGTATCGAGCTGCTTGTCGTTCTTCGTGTGACAAACTAATTTCTTGCTATCGCATTCATTGCTTCGCCCTAGTGGCGAAACTGTGACTTTTTCGCATTCTTTTTTATAGTCGGTGCCCTCCTTTTAATTTTTCTGATGCACTTAACGAATAATGTGTAGCACAAAGAGCAATAATCGCAACAGTAGTTAAATAGCACGTGCCCGGCTCAAAATGCATCACGTCAATGTCCATTTTTAAGGGACCTGATCACCCATTGCCGTCGAGGTTATGTCTATGTCAACTGCGCGGAGGGTATTTTGCAGATGGCAGATGTTTTACCTCCAGCTTTAAGATCATCGCTCTTAGAGGAGGGGGGGGGGGGGGGGGTTGTGCTCTACATTCCCTTGATTCGGGCTAGTTCACTTTTTCAGTATTCACAAAGCGCGCAAATGAGAAAGACGAGAGGAACACATGCAACAGGACTGGCCCTGATCCTCTTGGATAAGCGGCGCTCCTGTTGTGTCTTCCGTCTTTGTAGTTCGCGCGCTTTATGAATGAACACTGTGTTTCGCTTGCATTACGTTACTTCCTACTTCGATTCGTTACTAGAACCGCAAGCAGCTAGTAGGACGGGCCTTGCTGGTATCAAGACGGTTCATGTATACTTAATATATAAGCAAAATTTGCCCAAAAATTTCGTACATTTGTAGCCTTGTTCATTACACCCCTCAGATGAGGGTGTAAATGCGGTGTTGCAAGGGTGTTTTACTTAGCAACACCCAGATTGTGAAAATAAGGGTGAAATAAGGGTGTTCATAAGGGTGATTTTAACGCAAACACCCGCATTACACCCTTAAGGGTGTAAATTTTTTTACTGTGCACGCAGCAGCGACATCGTATACGCGTCAAAATTGCAGAGGCGTGATTCGGGGTGCAGTCTACGTGTAGCACCGGCAGTCGAACACAGAGGGCGCCATGTCCTACGTGAATGCTAAGCTAAATGTTGACGCTTTGGCGTGTGCATTAAAGAAACCAACACGGGACGGCTGTGAAGGCGCGCACGTGATTTTTACGGTAGTCTGCCGAGGATTGAGAATGGTGCAGAAAAGACTGTCTTCTGTGCCAACAGTCCCGCCTCTCGTGATCTTTGCGGCGTACCCAATTAGTTGAAGGAGCCAGCTCATCTGGGAAGGTGGGGGAGTGGGTCGTTCCTCTGATAAGGCACTACTGCATTGCGCGGGCTTCTCCACTGAAAGGGTCGACGAGGCAACGCTCGAGTGTCGGCACCAGATATGAAAAACTGGTGAGCGCTCAAGCTCGGTGGAACGTGACTCATCTGTGCGAACCCCACCAAGTGCCTGTTGTGCTGCCCGCTTCCCTAGTCGCAGACGAGGAAGTACCACGTGGAAAGCACATCGGCACGTATAGCCCCCCCCCTTTTTATTTTATTTTACTCCTCGCGCGTCATTCTGCGCTGCTTTCTGGATCACGCCTTCCTGTAGTCTATTGGTTGAACAAAAGCAACTATTAAATATAGTAATGGTAAAAAGAGGGCACGTTGAGAATCATAATAAGTAAGCCTCGTATGCTGGGAAGTAAGCAACCAAACAGAAAACGCAAACATATTTGTACTTTGTAAATGCACACATGCCTCAAGGCAAGACCAATCTGCTTTTTTCTTTTCTTTAGAAATGGCAAACGATGTCTCTCAGTCGCTCCAGTAAAAGTAAGAGAGAAGTAAAGAAAGATCTATGCAACTCCCATTCAAGCGATAATTAATAATAATATGTGAGGTTTAACGTCCCAAAACCACCATATGATTATGAGAGACGTTGTAGTGGAGGGCTCCGGAAATTTCGACCACCTGGGGTTCTTTAACTTGCACCTAAATCTAAGCACACGGGACTCGAGCATTTTCGCCTCCATCGAAAATGCGGCCGCCGTGGCCGGGATTCGATCCCGCGACCTGCGGGTCAGCAGTCGAGCGATCAGCAGTCGAGCGGCGGGTCATTCAAGCGATAATTAAAACAACGTTTATGGGCGAGAAAGATGGAGAAGGTAGCATGAGTGAAATTCTTCGGACCTGCTACTGCACTCTACAGGAACGAGTTCGGAGAAATGACAGAGGCAATATAAAGAAGATTAAGGTGGCTCGAAGATAATGGTAACCGCCGTGCTGTCTTACAGCTGCACAGAGAGAGAGAGAGAACGAGAGAGGGATACAGGAAAAGTAGGGAGGTTAACAAGACTATGTCTTCCCTTCTTCCTGTTACTATTTCTGTGAGGCTCGTCGGTGCGTGCTCCACGGTACATATAATTTGCTGTTAAGGGAGCTGGACCATGGGGAGCAGATAGTCGAGAGCGGTGGTTCTCAAACGGTGGTCCGTCAACCCCAGGAGGTTCGCGAAGCCATTTCCGGGGTTGCGCGAAAGCTGTTCCCAAAGAGATGAAAAAAAAAACGCGTTTTTTTTTTTTAGGCGCACTATGTCTCGTGACAGCGACCCCTTTTGATTTTTGGCATGCGTCATGGCATAATAGCAGAGAACTGCGGCGGAACTGACTTCTGTGTCCTCTCCTCCATGATATGGCTGTAAAGTTTTTGTTGCAGCTTTCTACGACATTATGCACGCGAGAATGCTTTTTACAGGCTTATTATTATGATTATTTGATTTGCATACACATACACACAAGGACAAAGAGAAAAGAGGGAGAAAGCAAGCTGGCAACTGCCACCTGGAGAGGCACAACGCCTGCTTACTTTTTCGGGAGGAGGGAAGAGATAGAGGAAACGAGAAGAGAAAGAGGAAAGAAGAGAGGGATGTAAAGAAAAATTGACGAAAACATAGACAAGCATAAGTAAACACGAAAAAAAAAAACGTCTATAAACGGGTGGCCTAGTCCGTTTGGTCCATAAAAGTCAGCAGAGCTCGATGGGCCTGGTCTAGAAACAAAACCTCTCGGAAAGAGGTAATCGTCTATGGTCGCGCACTTAAATCCCAGGAATTTATATTCCTTAATCAACAAAGCCCGCTGGGTAGCAAATGCGGGACAGTGAACTATAAGATGCTAAAGTGTCTCACAGGAGCCAGAAGCTGCGCACAACGGACTATCAACACGCCCTTGACGGTATAAGGCCTCGCGCACCAACACATAACCGACTCTTAGTTTATATAATAGAGCTCTGGAATGACGAGGCAGCATACCTGAAGAGGAAACATAGCTAGAAATAGGGTGAATGTGGGGTGCCGGCCGCGCAACTTATTGACCAGCTGTTGAGATCTAATTGGTGTGGCACTTTCGTATGACCCTTCTTTGCCGGGGATAAATACAAGGCACTTGTTTCACGCTGCACATTGTGTTAATTTATCACCCCCCCCCCCCTTTCTTTCAGTGCAGGGGTCCCTCAGCAGGTCCCCGACGGGTCCCCGAAACATCCATGACTGAGAACCACGGGCCTAGAGCGTGCATAATTTGCAAAGCTGTTCTCACGGCAGCCGCATTTGTCATAGAAAAGAGATGCTACATGTCGCAATTTATGCGTTTTCTCCCTCCCTTTTCGATGTGCATGTTCACATTAGCGGTGTGCAATTACTACGTAAAGCGATCGTAAACTATGGCTCTATTATCCATCTTTGTAAGGCAATCACTTGCGGCAGTATTACTTCGATCGCCGACTCCAATGAGAACGTCTCGTGGCGCGCTTGATCTCGTTTACGGATCTAAAGGCCAACATCGGCTAAAAGAAGAAAGCTGAATAAACGCAGTTGATTTAATCAGTCTCATTGGACAGAAAGGCTCGTCATAAACGAAAAGCATTTGGGCCACCTATAAGTCTACAGTTTTCGGGTATTCCTTTTTTCTGTATCGTTCTATACTTCTCTGAAAAAAGCGCTCGTTATGGAAGCCAACCTATGGTAACGATGCATTCCTTGACGATTGTTTACGCAAACTATAGAGTTTTCTTTGCCCTGCCGTTGTTCGCCTTAATCAAGAATCAGATATTCAGTATGGTGTACCCTAAAGTCCACACTTCGGTGGAGGCATTCTGCGCAGACACGACTCAAGTGCGCTAAAGCCTACCACAACAGAAGAGGTTCGTAGGGTTGTGCTTTAGGCGACAGAGTCCACGAACAAACCGCTCATCAGGCCTCGTTCGGGAGCATTCGGCGATGAACAAATAGCGGGGATAAACATTATTAGCACACAGTCAGGTCAATGCGCTCTTCCAGTGAAATAATGGCGGGTAAATAGAAGAAAAGTGGTGAACGCCTTGTACAGGGACATACGTGCATGACGAAGGAGAAGGGAGCGTGTTCCTTACGGTGGGTGCATTAAGAAAGTTCATTTATTTTGCTATAAGTTTCTGAAAACTTTCATAACAAATAGAAGGCATGTATAAGATGTTGTAAAATTGAACAAGGGTTTTAGGAAATTTAGCAGCTCCACATTTAACAGCTCAAACGCCCGCAATGAGTTTTTTTTTTTCAATCCTTAATGACAAAAAAAATAGCCTCTCTGAGGTTTTGATAACTCTACTATAAGTTCTTATGAATATTGCTACGCGCGCTTCTTAATCTACTTTTACGTAACCGGCCAGCTGCACGTGTAACCACTGCCTTGTGTATACCACCTTCGAGTGTGTGGGAACCTTGCCAGATTATTTCAGAATTTTCTGAGAAGCTCGAGCGCGCAAAGCTAACTGCAGAGTTTATTCTCAAACTAACGCGGCCCTCAACGT
Source organism: Rhipicephalus appendiculatus (assembly GCA_030522465.1). NCBI lineage: Eukaryota > Metazoa > Arthropoda > Arachnida > Ixodida > Ixodidae > Rhipicephalus > Rhipicephalus appendiculatus. Next base: position 75,542 of record JALIZH010015670.1, read on the forward strand.
TAAAGCTGGAATCTTCGATTCCACAAGTATCGATTCCACCAACGCGCTGTACCACGGATCAAATTATCAGCGGCCTACGCTGTGATCACCGCGATCAGTGTACGGCGTGGGTTGCTATTACTTTGACTTTTCCTTGCCTCCGAACGAGTTCACCCAATAAAAAATGTCCCATTTAACACTTCGAGTGCCGTCTTGTTCAGCGTCACGACCACATGCCAATATCTAGGTGCCCCGATGATTAGGCTGTGAACCTTCACTGTAGGTCTGTTTTGCCATGTTGTCAATTAATTAAAAGAAACAGCAGGAACAAAGCTGGACGTACGTACGTCAAACTTCAAAGATTTGAATGGACCGAGTTAACCGCGCCCTAATCTGGCGCCTTAAGGTAATGTTGGTTTTGTGTAAGGATTCGAGTCAAAGTTACGCCAATATGACACGAACTGAGGACAGTGGACACAAGAGTAAGAGGATTACTTAGCCCTAAATTACCACGTTTCCGATCTATGAACAGTGCATGACGCAGCCCTTGAGAGAGAGAAAGAGAGATGAAGAGGAAAGGCAGGGTAGGTTAACCAAGCTGTGGCTCGGTTGGCTACCCTACACGTGGGGTGGGGGAAAGGGGGGAATAATAGAAAGGAAAGGATAAAGAAGAAAGAAGAAACGCAAGAAAGAGATGGGTGAACAGTTAGTTTGAACACGCACGACACGAACTCACACTGGTAGTTCCCAGGCGCTCGTGAAGTCCAGTCGCCTTCAAGTAGCACAGATGGACTTTCGTGGTCTTGTGCATGCACGAAACCGTGGGCCAAGGGACCCAGGATCTTCTTTTCTGATAATGGTCTTGAATCAATACTTGCGCATTTAAAGGCCATACTCTTAAATAATGAAAGTTGGTATTTATTTTCAAAAAAAAGAAGGAAAAGAAAAATACTAGTATGTGGCATAGCTAAGAATGATAAAGCACGTGGGCCTCTTTTGTATTCAGTTCCCGTATTTAGTGCAGTTTCTTGGAGCTAGTTGTTTTTACAATCAACACGTAAGAAATAATAATAATAATGAAAAGCAAGCTTGTTTCGTACCGGGTAATCGTTTTCAAGTGTGGATTATTTATTCGGGTCGATGCTTTACTCCTTTTTTGTTAATATATCTCTGGCATTATATTCCCAAGTCTGGAAATACACACTTCCTCTTTTGAAAAGATTATGTTCTGTCACTTTGAGTTTAGATTCTTCTATTCACATTCCATTTTTAATATAATAAAACAATAAAATAAGTGCTGGAACCGTCAATGCTATCACCCGTCAATAATGATGCGACCTGAGTCAGCTGACCGGTGTTTACACGAGCAATCCTCGCTTGAACGCCGTTCGGCACTACTGAATAAAGGTTGTCAATATGCAACCCTGGAAGAGCGCAAACTTATCCACGCAGTAGATGGCTCGAACAGATGGTACCACGGTGTAACTGCTCCTTACTTGTCCTCGAAGATTTAGGCTCACGTTAACGAACCTCAGGTAATCAAAATTAATACAGTGTCCCCAACTATGGCGTGCATCATTGTAATACCGTGGGGTTTAGGACGTAAATCTCCATGGAATTATTTTTTCTCCAGAAATGAGGATCACGGAAAAGCAACGTACATATGCCACCATTTCCTCGTCCGGAGATTTCAGCATCAACAGAGGGTACGCTTAGTGGGTACGCTTCAAATACGCTGGAATTCGGGGGCCATACAATCGTGGCATATCTTAAAACGTGCCATTATAGATTTCCGAGTCCATTCGAATTTCTGAAGTACTACGACGCGCTTGGTTTCGATTTAGCACGCTTCGCTTCGCGTTAACCGTTGAATTAGCCACCGCCATCTCTTAGTACGAGTCTGCGTGTATATGGCCAGACACCGTAATGTCGGGTCACTGCTTTGGTGCAAACGTAATGGAAGGCAGCAGGCTTACCCTAAACTCTTACAGCATTGGCTACATTAGCGTGCACCTCAAACACGGCAAAATAGTTTTGCCTTTCTTTCTTTCTTTCTTTCTTTCTTTCTTTCTTTCTTTCTTTCTTTCTTTCTTTCTTTCTTTCTTTCTTTCTTTCTTTCTTTCTTTCTTTCTTTCTTTCTTTCTTTCTTTCTTTCTTTCTTTCTTTCTTTCTTTCTTTCTTTCTTTCTTTCTTTCTTTCTTTCTTTCTTTCTTTCTTTCTTTCTTTCTTTCTTTCTTTCTTTCTTTCTTTCTTTCTTTCTTTCTTTCTTTCTTTCTTTCGTCGTCATCCATGAAGGCTTGCTCATCGGCGTAACTTCAGAGAAATTTGGGTGAAAACAAGTCACAAAACACTACGTCTAGACGAAGTAGCAACGCAATTTCTGGACACAACAACTTCTGTCGCTAACAAGGTAAGCTCTTCTCGATGTCTATATACACATCGGAAACCTAATCAGTAGCCAAAGCACCACGAGGCTCACACAGAAGTAACCAAGTTAACTGCTGGAATATGGAGGTCATCATTCGTTTTGTACGGCAGGATGCAATCGATAGAGCCGAAAGAAAGCTCTCGTATGAGAGAGCGTGAACGTCTGAGAGCGCGACACGCACATCTAATAACGGACTCAGTGTTCTTTTTACATCTTTTTTTTCTCTTGCAAGAGGAACGCGCGCTAGATGAAGTCGGCAGGACTAAGTATGAAGCACGGTTCTAATAATACGTCGAGCGTTCTTGACGCCAGTTAGAGCTTTTGGAAGCTCTCGCCAACAGTGCAAGCAGCAGAGCGACTGCCTACACGAAGACACTGGAACTTTAAAAAAAGAAAACTCCCCTCTCCTACGATGCGCTCGGCATAGTACAAACGCCTTTGTTAATCGAGTCATCGTTCAAAAAATTAATTTAAAAAAGAGAAGTTGGAGGAGGCTCGCAGCCAGCGACCTCACGAGTTTTTGGGCTGTTCTCGCTGAACAACTATCCTTTTAAATTTCTGCGCTACTTTCATGTTTTTATGCATCCTACTCAACGGCGCTGGTGCAGACACGAAGCGGACGTTTCTCAAAGCTCGCTCTTAATACAGCACAGTTTTGTTTTTTGACATAGCTGGGTGTGTAATACGATAAAGACCTCCCGCCTTAATTCTTCGGGCCTTTCATTATACGCTCAGCATGTTCGCTCTACTTCACTTTCTAATTTCAACAGACCCCGGTCGTGCGTTATTTTCTTCTTGCGCACTCTTCCTCTCTCTTTACATGTAGGTTCAAGAGGTATTTCCATTTTCGTGCTCATGATCTCGTTTCATGAGCTAGAAAATTCATTTAGATCTTATAGTTCTAGGGCCATCTTGCTCGTTTGTAAAATACAAGTTAGTGCATTGCTCATTATATTTACGATACTTGCAAGACGTTTTTCAATATCGAGATAGTGCCTACTGCCTAAAACGTTGTTGATATTTTTCTTATGTGATGAAGACTTGCCTTAAGTCTTAGTGGTTAAGGTGTCCAGCTATTAATATTGTGAACTATGCACGTAGCAAAAAGTTTTAATATATTTGGTTAAAAGACAGTCAGGTTACGGAGATGAGACAATTTCTAGCTTTTTTTTACAGTACAATTAGATCAGATTCCTGAAAACCACTCGACTTCGGAAAAGTACAAAATCATTTGTCTTGTACTTCAAAACAACGTCGACCAATTAAGCTTCTCTGCGTGTTGTTTGAAAAACATTAGTTTAATTGATAAGCTTTAACCTGTTGACATCGCAACCATCACAATCAACTTCCATGACAATAAATTGTCTTGCCTTTCTTCTTTCTTTCCTTCCGTGCTCTTCTGCTCCTAGTGCCTTTACGTCGCCGGTCTCCTCCACTATGGACCGCAGCACAAGTGACACAGTCGAGGGCGGACAAGGAGGCTACATGCTAAGGAGAATTTTCTTTTCTTTTTCATTGTCACAAGAATCTCCCACGGACAATGAACAGTCATTGCAGACTCCAAGCATCGAGCAACTTTTTCTTTCCGGAAAGATGGCATCTCCATAATTTTCATTCAATTTTATTTATCCACATTGGTCATACCGCGATGACGGTGAACTTGACTAAATGTTTAAAATTTTTAAAACAGGAAAAATACATGCTCATAGTGAGCGGCCTCTGGTAAGGTGCGTCGGCCAGGAAAATCATCTTTCTAGGCAGTTTTCTTAGGTGCTATGAATTAGTCAATTAAGAAACGACAGTAGCTAGGTGTGTATTAGGAAAGGCATGGTGAGTAAGGCGGGGGCAGAGGGAGAAGCATATTGGCTGGCGCCGCCAAGAAATGGTAAAGAAGCTGTTTCAGGGTGTCGGTAGCTCTCAGTTATTCTCACCCAAATAAAACGACGAACAAAGCGCGCTCTACAATTCTGCTTGGGTTCACCCTTTGAGTGTTGTTTCTCGAGAGTGCTAGTGTTTCTCTCTCTCTCTCTCTCACACACACACACACACACACACACACACACACACACACACACACACACACACACACACACACACACACACACACACACACACACACACACACACACGCACACACGCACACACGCACACACGCACACACACACACACACACACACACACACACACACACACACACACACACACACACACACACACACACACACACACACACACACACACACACACACACACACACACAGAGAGAGAAAGAAACTGAAATTTTCAATTCTGATAACGCCTTTCGCGGTGATCAGAAAATGAAAAAAAGAAAAGACACCAAATAGACAACCGCAGAAGGTTGTTAACACAAATACCCGACAATCGAGACGCGTAAGAGTAGACGAACGTCGTCTTTGAATGCAAAAAAAAAGAAGAAAAAAAGAGAGAAGATCAAATACAGTAAAATCGAGAAAATGGTACACATAGCTTGAGGTTAAAAGAGCAATACTGCGGAAAGGCGGCGGCAGGGTGCAGGCATGGAGAGGAGGCCTTTGTGAAATGTGAACTTGGTACTTATGGTGACGTCTTTGCAAATGGAGCCATCGCCCAATGATAGAGCCTGAACACAAGCCGGCGGGAAAGATATTAACGAGCCCTATTCCACAGTCTTCGTGGTGTGGGTAACCTTATGGTTTCAAACGGTATCCGCTTTCAAAGCGGCGCGAAAGAAAGAAGCGGTTTCGGTAAATTGACTCCGTCATCTTTTCTTTTTCTGCTTGAAACACTGGGAGTCGAGTGTCTCATTACAGTTTGCAGTTCGTCTTCTTTCACTGAGACAGCACGCACAAATCGCTGCCAGTTTCTTACGGGTAACTACATTGCGAGGCACAGCGGGCCCATGGGTTCCTGTTTCCGTTTGTTCGAGGGTTCTTTCTTTCTTTCTTTCTTTCTTTCTTTCTTTCTTTCTTTCTTTCTTTCTTTCTTTCTTTCTTTCTTTCTTTCTTTCTTTCTTTCTTTCTTTCTTTCTTTCTTTCTTTCTTTCTTTCTTTCTTTCTTTCTTTCTTTCTTTCTTTCTTTCTTTCTTTCTTTCTTTCTTTCTTTCTTTCTTTCTTTCTTTCTTTCTTTCTTTCTTTCTTTCTTTCTTTCTTTCTTTCTTTCTTTCTTTCTGCTGGTGATACGGAACTGTCCCAGAGTGCCTTCCTTTACGTTAACTAAGGAAGGGCAACCGATCAAAGAGCCCGCTTTTATTGCGACAGCAATTACATGGACACTCGCGACGGGTTTTCGCCGTCATTGTCATCGTTGCCGTCGCCGTCATTTTCCGTATAAAGTCCAAATTGATGACATCCCAATGCGCATCGTATGTTCTATACCCACGAGTAAACGCGTGCGAGCCAGGGTGACGAACGCGGCTGAAGACGAGATCAAACGAGCCGGCCCATCTCCGTCGCTCTGAGCGTGCGTGCGATAACATCCCCCCGCATGTTAGACCTGCCGTCGAAGGCTCAAGCAGAGAGGAAACACACCGTCCGTCTTGAACGAGCATGAAGAGATGCATAGGGGGTCGCTGGAGCAGCAGCTGTTAACTCTGATTCTAAGAGCACTGGAGCAATTGCTGGCGCGCGCGCTATCTCGGCAGGCATCACCGCGGATGGCTCGTATACCCTCCAGCGTGCTGCGCCTTCATCGCGAAGAGACTGTGCGAAAGAGCATCTCTCCCTAAAGCAGCCATATCCTTTTACACCAACGTTTTGTGGGGTTACGCGATATCGTATCTAAAAGAGTTAGCTGCCAGCCTTATTTTGTATAACATTACAATTTGCTGCTATCGAATTCATTGCTTGGCCCGCGCAGTGAAACTGATTTTTTGTTACACACAACCATAAGCAGTCAGCAGATAATGAAAGCAAGAAAGTATTACAAGCGTTGTTTATAGTTTTTAATTGAAGTGTAGCAATTGCGGGTTGAAGGGAAATGAGAGTAAACGGAGAAAACAAGCTCGCCACCGGTGAATTGTGAAACCCACAACCTCGGCATTACGAGTATTTACCTTTAAGTTTAACACGTCATAAAAGATAGTGATAATTTTATCAAAACACCATGAGACTACTGTGCCTTTAAACGATAAAGTGATATCGTAACTGAATATGTTTGATAAGAAGTGTCGCAATTTCATCCCCAAAGGCGCAGCATTTACAGCAGTAGCATATGCCCTGCAAGCTCTGTATGCGGTGTTGTCGGCATCCCAAAGCGTATGTGAAACGTTCGCTTAGTATTTGAATTAACAGGCATAATGTTACGAGCGCGAAGGTACGCATCAACGGATTTCACCGATGGCCGCGAACATTCTGCACCACGATGCCGGAATGATGATGAATCCATCGAGAAGTTAGCCCGTCGCCGACCACTTCCAAAATGGGCGTGTGAATCACCTATGTACTCAGCCACGCGTAGAAACCATACAGCCATCTGACTATAGCAGGTGGAGGAGCGTATTTACCTGCCCATCTCCTCCCGTTCTATCGCCCTCCCTACTGCTCCAATATCACTAAACGATCACATAGACACATAGACGGCGACGCTAAATACAAGAAGCCTACAAGCGCGAATAACGGCCAATTGGGACATAGTATTCGAGAAAATGCGGTAATTATATTAAAGCTCGCTGTTTGCGAGGCTTATTTTTTGGTCACAGCATTAATCATTTATATCTTGCCTTGGAGCGTCGTCTACGCCATATTGTTTCCCAAAATATACAGGGAGCTGTAGCGCTGCGATCATTCAGCCACCATGGCAATGATGGATTGAGTACATGGATTCGCCTAGTTTTCATGCTCGCGGCTTCGTACGAGCTTTTGGCATTGTTTACTGTTGTTTTTTGGCTTTTGTATCGGATAAAAGAATGTGAAATTCGTGAGCTGATCGTGACGTTGTATAATTTGTGAGCTGATTTGAATTGTAGAGCCGAAAAGCGTCAAGGTTGGAGTTGAAAGGAGAAACTTTTAATGAAACTTCGTGAACTTGGTTTTGAGACAAAGCGGCTGGGCGCCACACGGAGGCGACAAAACGAAATTTAGGCAAATACATGCTCTACCCATCGTTCCCAAGGTGGCTGAAGCGCCATGCGTTGCAGTCACTATAGACACTAGCGCCAGATTTCCCTCTAATGTATTATTATGGAACTATTTGGTCTACACTGCTTTTCACACTCCACTATTTTTGAAAATTTCAATTTATGGAACGATAACGTAACTTCTGTGGGCAAAAGTGCTGTCTTGTTTTTCGTTTCCCTTCACCTA
>JALIZH010015671.1:0-65882 GCA_030522465.1 Rhipicephalus appendiculatus
CCGTATCGTCGCTCGGGGGCTTGCAAGTGTCCTTCTGCCCTGTGTGTCGCATGAAAAGTACAATAAAAGTCAAAAAGGAAAAGAAAAAGAGATGGAAATTAGGCCCACATAGGAACGATGTGAGGTGCCTGATGCGCGTGTGAAGACTACTGTGAGGGCAGTTCTTACATGCTTCGGACGGCCAGTAAATCGACGCGCGAGCGCACTTTGTTAAGTATATGTTTTTGTGATATGATTGCTTGCAATAAAGCACAAACGCAGCGACGTATTTTCAAGAAATACTGAAGCGAAAGGCCTCGCTTATCGCGCCGTCATTTGGTCACATGTGCACTAATGCGAAGTTGGTTTCCATTTTACTGTGCTTTCATACTTGATTTGTTTTTGTTTATCCTCAGTGTTGACTTGTGCTGATTACCGTTCGCCCCCGTTTTCCAGCGGTTACAGCGGATAGAGAAGCGAACTATCTTGGACGTCCTTGTTCCGCCACCGCGCACATGTCCAGGAATTAGGGACATCGCCGAACAGCGCCTCTAGCGGTCGCCCTTGGAAACATGCGCGTTTTCATTTCATTTCATTTATTGACCCTAAGGGCCCGCGAACGGGCATTACATAGGGGGGGGAATACAGTACACTGTACAACGAATAAAGGGAACCTACTGTAGAAGAAGTAACAAGCATAAAAAAAGAAAAAATACAATAACAAGCAAACATAAAGCAAACACAATGTAAAAAAGGGCAGACACGGTTCAGTAATACAAGGTGAGGTAGACTACAATATAATTATACATATTATATAAATATAATTAAAATTATACATATAATTATACATATTATATAAATATGGCTGAGCACAGCCTAGAAAAAAGAGTAATACATAGAATAAATGAAAATTTTGAATGAGACAATTCATTTAGTATGGGATAGCGTCGTTTTTTTATGGGATTTCTATGGGATAGCGTCGTTTTTCGCGAATAACTCATGATAGAAGCCATCTTTCACTAAATTCCCGAGGGAAAAGGCTCTACGCAACTATCTCGACATCTCATGGAAGCGGCAACATTATTTATGTCCAAAAACCCGTTCCAAATTGCGGGCGAAGTTTTAAGTATGGGAGTCTATGGAAACGGTCAAATTTCGGACGGTTTTGTGGCCACTAAAATGCTATTTGCAACGAGACGGGTAGCATCAATTGGTATATTCCCGGGGATTTATCAACCTTCAATGACTCAGCTATCACCTGGTTGCAGCAGAAACTCTTCAAATAGCAAAAAAGTCACAGTTTCGCCACTAGGGCGAAGCAAATGCGATAGCAAGAAATCAGTTTGTCACACGAAGAACGACAAGCAGTTCTGATACTTGCAACGCGCCGTCGCAGCACAAAGGAGGACGCTCGAAAAGGACGCATAGGTATACACAGGACAAGCGTGAACTAACAACTGTCGCAGTTGTTACGTATTTGTATTTGAGCTGACGCGCTGTGAGTGTCCACAAATGCGGAAGCCGACACTGTTGTTGCTGCTGTTTCGACATGGCTCATACCCACTCAGGGGGATTGGCCAAGGATTGATTATATAATTATATGACTTTTCGACGCTGTTTGATACTTCTTTTCTTTTAAAGTGCGGCACGTGGAATGACCCCTCTGCGTATCCTGCCACACGGTGGCGTCTGACGCGTGCCCGGTGTTCTTTTGTTTCATTCTACATCATGAGTGGTACAGAAGGGAGCCACGTTTTCGTCCGCATCTCAAGGGCAGTTTTCAATTTGAAAGAAACTGTAAAAGCGTCGTGGATAGAAAACACGCTCAAGCTGTTCCGAGATCTGCGTACCGCGAGCGGCAAATGGTGCATATGAATAGCTCGCCGTTATATCGCTGGCACGAGCATGACGTGTGGCTGTGTTGGCTAGCAGGCTGCGGAGCGAGGGGTCGCTGGTTCAAACCCCCGTAAGGTGGTCTGGAATGACGGCGTCGACATGCAGACGGCGACGGAGAAAATCAGCCGAGAGTGTCCATATAATTGCTATCGAAATAAAAAGTTGTTCCAAAACCGCAGTTTTCATAACGAGGTCGCGGAATTCATTGTGGTAGATATATAAACTGGGTTTTCGACCGCAGGGACGCGTTCGAAGCGATAGCCGAGCGCGTTGAACGACGAGAGATCAAAATCGCTGATAACACAACCGCGAGTTCGCAGGTTCGATTCCGGCTGCGGTGTTCTTTTTTTTTCTCGCTTAGTCTGGAAGCCTTTCGCCAGATGGCATACGACGAAATGTAGGTCATTAATAGAGGCCGGATTTATAGGCACTAAAAAATCGGGTTTTAGGCGGCAAAAATAGGCAGGCAAAACACAGTTTTAGGCTCGCAAAATCGTAAATATAGACAATAAATTTTTACAAAAATTCAAATTTTCGAAAACAGACGCGCGTGAGCTGTGTCTGCGACAGGACAGCAAAAAAAATGTTATAGTTTATGATGGCACAAAGGCGCCAATGGTTTAGCATAGCCTTTCAATTGTCCTTGTCCCGAACGGTTTGCTGAACACGGTTTCTCCTTTTATTGTCCAGCACGGTGAGTTAAGTGACCACCGACGGATAAACACGCTCCTGGGTCTCATTTTTGTCGGCTTGGCTGAGAAGGGCAGCACAGGAGCAAATAGCCAGACCGCTAAAAGGCCAGAAGGGTCTTTTAGCCTCGTATTAACCGGTTCTAATCGCACAGGGTCAATTTCTCCTCTATCTGTGAACACCTTAAAGGGCCCCTCACCGGGTTTGAGCATTTCAAACAGGCAAGAGAAATGCATGCACTGGGCGCTTACGATCTCGCCTGCCAAGATTTGCAACGCTATGTGCCCCGGAAAGAGGTGAAATGTCAGACTGAACGCCGCTTGCCCTTAATCTCACGGGCGCACGCCCCAATATGGTGGAGGTGACGTACAACAGGGAATGGTCCTGTGACATGATTTTCGAAGCGACATGTGTAATTTGTGCAATTTGTTGCTTGAACAGAAGAATGAAAGTTGATGGAAATATTAAAATGTACAAACGGAATGTGTGCGCTTTTTTTAGTTATTTTTTTTTACTTCGAATCAAGCGAGATGCGAGACTCAGCTTCCTCCATTTCGTTTGCGTGTGTCCTCGCCGTTCTTGCGTCGTGCCGGCGCCAGCTCTGACAACGCTTGGCGTGTTTTCGGTGCATCGCCCCTTAGAGCAGTTCCAGCGGTGCGACACTTCGTGTCGTGGTAAGGATACATGATCCATGCCAGCCTCTCCAAACGTGCGCGCATTGAGGGATCCATCCCACAGAAACAGGCAGTACACTACAGAGAACGCCAAAACGACAAAACACCGCTTGTGGGCACGACCTGGCTTGGGCATGTCATGTGAATGTAACCTTGCGTGCGCGTGACGTGTTGATGCGTCTGCGTCGTGTGATCTTCCGGCTCCGAGTTGCTCCCATACCGAGAGAGGGCAGGGAAGGAATTTGGCTTGCGAAGTCTACACGGGGCGAGTGGCAAATGTTTCAAGCTCACCTCGTCGCATCGTGCTTTCGCGGCTCACAACGAACCAATTAAAAAAATCTTGTTCTACAAAGCTCTTGATTGGGCACGCAACGACTTCAAGTGCCTAACTAAGATTTCTTATGTGACCTGGTGAAGCGCCCTTCAAGAAGTAAATTACAAACGAAACAAAAGCCACGTGGACATCTGACTGCTTTTTACCAACTGCACAGTTTCGCATTCGTTCTCCATCTTCCTGTAGCTCCACAGAGTCTCCTCCTGTTCCTTGCTGCAACCTAGTTCCCTATTTTGTTGAACTAGGGAACTAGGTTGCAGCCCATAGAGATCCGAAAGGTCAATTTTTTCCGGTAAAATGAATAACGGTCTCCAACCGTACTCGAAAGCAAAATTTGAGGTTAATCGTGTTTATGTAGGCACTGATTTTGAAAATAGGCATTTATAGGCCTTTATAGTAATTTAGGCACAAACGTCAAAAATAGGCATTTATAGGGACTATAAAAACACTATAAAAGCCCTCCCTAACCTCTAATTCATGCTCATATATCAAAGTGGCACAATATGAACGCAAGGAACAAAATAGGCATTTGCCTAAAATCCGGTCTCTAGTCATTAAGTTTCGGTTCTTGTTTTTGTTTCTTTGTATCCGCACCAAAGTTATCGTGCAAAAAATAACTGGTTTCATGGTATCGTACAATACTGAAATGCATCTAAGCGCCTTTCTCCGTTTAGATATAAAGTATCTGGTCAATAAACAGACCAAATGCAGATAACAGGTTTTTAAAGATGGTTTCTTAAGCTAAATGTTTATGGAGATATTATAAATATTTTTGCCTCTGCAGCTATGCATAGGAAAGGTGTACTTGTGCCACTATTGTGCTGCCTGAAACGTGTGAAACAAAAGTTTAGCGTCGATTGTGTGGCATTAAAAGACACAAAAGTATACAAGTTTCGAGCAATCGCAGTTGTAGGTATTCGTGCAATGGAACACAGCTGAAGCTATTTGACGAAGTCAATTCGCGTTATATCAAAGCGGCATTTCTTGCGTAAACCATCATGGTCAGCGATTCTGAAATATGGTGCAAAAACGATTTCGTATTGTTTGTTCGTCGATAATGTCGCGGCATTTTTACAGGAGGAAGCAAGTCATGTTAAGTTTCTTGCAGACCCCGTGGATAAGAAGTTTTCTGTTAACATATTTGTCAAAGAAGACGGCTGGGAATTTTATGAACTTTACACGTTCTAGCGCTGGTTTGATTAGTGCAAGAGAACTGGAATTCTCCTCTACAGCTTTATGCGGTGAATTAAAAACAATATATTTGATTTTTTAGAGCGTAAGCTCTCTGACGCTATATGTTCCAAGTTTATTCCTCGCGTCTCATTGAACTTGAGCCGCCCGGAGCGCCAGCGTGGCGGGCGTGACGTCACACCACGTGGTCCGCTGCCCAGAGGCGTCGCAGCTGCGCTATATGATGGCTAGCCACCAATAGCGGTGCTGGCTGGGAACATCACTGCTGCGGTACCACATGACCAGGCGAATGTTCAAAGCTGCTTCGCCAGCGCTTGGTCCTGCAATGTATGACACGTGGGCTGGGATTGTCCGTGCTTGCGCTTGAGCGGAAACGACAGGCTGAATCCACTCATCCAGTACACATAGCTATGAGGCAGGCTGTGAAATCTTAAGCAAAGTCGAAGTTGCCAGCTCAAAAACATCACAGCCAAGAGAGGCCAAGGAAGCACGTTATGGAGACGCTTAGCAAGCGCGGACGTGTGCCGAAATCAAAGCTACTGCAGCCCCCGCCGTGGTTAATCAACACGAACAATAACAAGCCAAGAAGAAGCCTAACTTTAACGAAACACTGCGTCTATAATCTTTGGGAAACGAAGCCAAACCCACGTTTCGCTCGTGATAAATAGGTTTACAAGAGTTAACCGCACCAATTTTTTTTCTTTATTTGGCGCTAGCTTGTTTGAACAGAACGATTTGTGGATGTCCTTGCACTCATTATTCGCACGAATTAGGTTTTGAACCGGAAAGTCTGTGATGCATGTCAGAGTTCTGTCTTGAGCATGCATAGGTAAATACTCGAACTTTCAAGTGTGGTGCACTTTAGGGTGGCAGGATGCCGTATGCTGTCGTTGTCGCTCGGCGTAACGCAGACAGAACCACATATAGCATAGCCAGCTGTAGCATACTGAGCGCGCGCTTCGCGCCAAAGAGAAGTTTTCTTCCTCTTGTTCTTCGAGCGCCTTGATGATGATTTTAACGCGTCTTCTTCCTCTTGTTCCTTGAGTGTGTTGATGATTATACGCGTATAAACGCAGGCAGAACCACATATAACATAGCCAGCTGCCGCATATTGAGCGCACGCTCGCGCAAGGAGGGTCTTCTTTCTCTTGTGCTTCGAGCGCCTAAAGTGCGGACATTACTATTATGGCTGGGGAAATACAACACAAGCCACATATAAAAATTGAAAGAGGAAGCAAGTGAGAAATAGACAGAGATAGAAACAAAGGGAAAAAAATTGGACGGAAAATAGAAATAAAGAGAAATAAAGAGAAAAATACAGAAAAAAACTGGAAAAATGAACAAGAAAGAAAGAGAGGAGCAAGGAAACAGAAAACGGGAGAGAAACAAAGAAGGTTGCGCAGCGCCGCAGTTCACACTCCCTTCAGGCCTGGCACCAAGAGGGCGAAGCTGCCTTAATTTTTTTTTAACATGGAAGCGTTTTATGCCGGGGTCCACCAACATTTCAGTGACGTATTTGCGTCACGGAAATGACGCTGAGAAAATGTACACGATCAGATGTTCACGATCAGAGGCCTGTCCATTCAACTGGACGCGTGTTTGTCGCGCATACCTCTACTGTCGCAGTGAATCACACGCGCGTCTGCAGGGGTCATTCTCAATGCGACATTGTCACCTTCATTTAGCGGCAGTTGTACGCCCGAGGAACAAGGAGTTCACGAGGAGAGACACGGAGAGCAGCGAGAAAGAACGCGCCTGAGACGCCGAGTGCAATCGATGACGGCGACAACGCTGCCGATCGTTTCGCCGGGAACAAAGCGAGGTTTCGGCGAGTCTTTCTTCGGCATAAGGGAAGGAGGGGGGACTTAAAACGATGGCGCGATGCTTGTTGTCCCTGATGGTGATGGCATCCCGTGTAGCGATATCGCGGTGCCGTACCACACAGCTACGTTGGTCGCACAACTTCACAGAGTAGAACGGCTCTGAATTTTCTGTATATAATGTTTGACAAGAACGCAAGCAGTGATAACAAGGCCAAATTTACAATCCATGCAGATAACACCAAGTTATACTTTCTTGGGAATCATAATAGGGATATTGTGAGAAGAGCTAATGAGACCCTAATTTCTGCAATTTGTCTTCATCCAAACAACTTAAAATTACCATACCGAAACTCAGAAAAGAAGTGGAAATGTAAGGGCTCGATTTGCTTTGTTAGACACATTAATCAGAACTTACAGTCATTGATGCCATGGAAAGTACAGAAGATGCTAATACTAGTAATTGTAATGTAAATATGAAGAAAGAAAAGAGGACGAAAAAGATAACTTAACGCTGGCAGGGACCGAACCTGCGACCTTCGATAACGCGTTCGATGCTCTACCAACTGAGCTACAGCGACGGTCATCCCCCCGTACATATAATGGGGTATATATAGATTTTAGTCATTTTGCAGATAGGTATCGACATGTTCAGAAACAACCTTTATATGAGATATTGCAACGTTTTCTTTTTTTTTCAAATGGAAACGCTTGCTGACAACTTGCCACTGCTGTACCATCTTCTCTGCCCCGGCCCTTGCGGGGCTAAATTGCGTGACTGCGGCCCGCTGATGGAAGTGAGTTTGAGACCCCTGCTTTAAAGACTCGCCGATTAGCGCGTCATAAAAGTATTAATTGGGTCCTAGCGAGGGACCTTTTAAGAAACATTACTACGTTAAAATCTAAGTACGCGCAAAGAAACAATGACGCAAGTAGCAGCAAGGAAACTAGACGAGCGCTAACTTCAATCTCGCTTGTACGCGTCCCTTGTTCTAAATGAAACTGGCCTAAATAGCCGGGTCCCAAACCAAGACCTGATGCCGTTGTGCAGACCGCATAGACAGTGCAACAAACAGGCGGGTTTCACGGTCGCGTACATCCAAATATTATCGGGGGGTTTTACATCCCAAAACCGCGATATTATTATGAGGGACGCCATTGTGGAGGGCTCCGGAAATTACGATCATCTGGTGTTCTTTAGCGTGCACTGTCATCGCACATATAGCATTTCGCCTCCATCGAAATGCGACCGCCGCCGCCGCGATCGAACACGCAACTTTCAGGTCGGAACTCGAGCACTCTAACCGCTACAACACCGCGGCGGATGGTCGTAAATATGAATATAATTGGTTTTATTACACTTTCACGAACAGTTAGCAAAGAGGTGAAGACGAGCTGTATACCATGTACGTAATGAAAACATTATTTCGGTCTTATTTTATTATGTGCGCTAGAAACGTAAAAAGCTTTGTTTAAATTAAAGCGTCTTATTCAAAATTCTTATTTCCAGAAGGTAATTGAGCAGTTTCGCGCTTATCATCAATTTCGGCCTGTATTTCTGCTCCTCCTCGAGCTCTAAAAAATATTGTCACTGGCAGTGAATATGGCACGGCCTGTTGCCTTCACGCTATAGCGCAAAATAATTCATTTCTAAAGTGACGCCAACAAATATCAGGGACGTCATGCCTGTTTCTGCATATTGTCAAACCATCACCATCTCGCAGGCTGGTATTTCCTTGAAATTAGCGTTTTTAGATGAAGAAAGCGGCAGCGACGAAAGGACGTCCTTACTTTCTCCAAAAAACCCGCGGAGGCCGGCGACTACACAATCGGACGAAATATATTGAGAGGACGAGAGGAAGGGCCCCACGCCCTTTCGATATTTAGTGTTTTTCAAGCACAGCCAAGTGAGTTGTGTACACGTATTCGTTGAAAAAGAACTGCTGATTCACTTTCGAGCATCCAGCCAACCACCTGCCGTATACGCCTTGCTCTTATCAGTCAGCGATCACGGTTCGCTCTCGGTGGCGATAGTCGATATTTTTTTAAAGACGATAGTCTTTCTTGGGATACCTAAACGGAGAAATTTTGGTCTGTCTGTCTGTCTGTTTCTCTGTTTGTCGGCACGTCGCACGATTCAGCTAGCTGGCCAAAGTTTAACCCCCTGCTCTACGACCTCCAGTCTTGACCGAGAAGCATGTGTTCATACGGGTGAGCGTGGGCAATTAAAAATCAAATATTACGCATACCTGAGGGACAACATCAATATCTTAGTACTATTCACAGTGTTCCTTTAAAACAAAATCTATAGATACGTAATTATAAAGATCCTAGTGTTTATTACGCGGCGCTGAAAATGCGCCGCTGTGTACAAAAGAAGTCTCCGCCCAGTGATTTAACTTCGACGCTGTGGTGCTGCCACCTGGCAGCAGCATAGTTCAACACAAGCCGATGTTCCCCGGTAGCGCTGTAGATGGCGTCCTCTTCTGTTTTATCGATGCCAGCCAGATGCGGCTGATTCATCGTAGAAGAGCGCTGTCTCAGGCAAAATATATATGGCCGCTTGATGAAATACGACCCACTCTACAAGACATGATCAGAGAACGCAGAGAAAAGACCGACGACCAAATTTCAGCGGAGAAACGCCGGCGTCCGTCTAAGCGTGCCCGGAAAACGTCCGAAAAACGAGCCCAGCGGCTAGCCCAGCTATTAAATTGTGGTACTCATGCCGCCCATGCAGTGCAGTCGGCACAAGACTATCGTCTTTCGACGACATTTGCAGCGAAGCACGCAGATACGCGGCCAGTTTTTTATGTATGTATTGTCGTTTTGTCTGCCGCGCGGCCTGCGTCACGGCACCAATTTGAAAGTTGATGGTCTGTGCGCCACGTGGTGTGAAAAACGGTGAACTAAAAGCGATGTCCCGAATTCCTGGGTATGGATGGGAAAAATTCATGGAGGCAAATAATATCAGTAATTGGGAAGACATTTCGATAACAATCTTGCATTGCACGCTGTTTCCGTCTCCAAGAGAAAAAAACAAAACATATAAATAGCACACAGTTTTCCACATTCGTGCTTCTTTTATTGCGATAGCAATTATATGGACACTTGCGGCTGGTTTTCGCCGTCGGCGTCGGCGTCCGCGTCGGCGTCATTTGCCGTATATGTATATGTATATATATAATCGGCCCCGCCCGTGGGTCGTGAGCGTGAAAAGACGCGAGGGGGGGGGGGTCCCTCGAGCGACCTTCGATTTTACGAGTGGGGGCGCGCGCGTTATCTCCCCTTCTCGGCGGCCGACAGCGGGCGGGGGGGGGGGGGGGCGACGTTCGATTTTACGAGCGCGGGCGCGGGCGCGCGCGTTATCTCCCCTTCTCGGCGGCCGGAAGCGGGGGGCCGGTGTACCCTTCTACGTGCTGCGCTCTCAACGCGAAGAGAATTCTCTTAAACAAGCGTTTTCTAGAGTTGCGTGAGATCGGATCCAAAAAGAGTTAGCTGCCAGCCTCACTTCGTATAACATTACAATTTTTTGCTATCGCATTCATTGCTTCACCCTTGCGGTGAAACTGTGACTTTTTTGGTTGATGTGATTATTGAGTTTAGTACAGCGTGAGAAAGTCGCACACTCAGCCACTCAAGCCACCAGACGGCTTTGGCGCAAACTGGTTAAGCGTGTGCTGTCGTATGGACCTACTCCATTATGTAGCATGCATTGTTTGAGCTATTTCATTATCACAATACCTGGCAAACAGATTCAAAGTCACTGAACTGATGTGCATACGATGAAACAGTGGTTCGGGGATGAGTTTGAAACTGCGAATCTTTTTGCTGTGGCCTCATCGACAAAGCCAGTGAAAACTTGATCGGTTGTTGTGCGAAGGTTATCACTGTCGGAGTAGTTGACAACACTACTACTACTGAACTTCATGTGTGTATATTGAAGACTTAAATTTACTATGAGGCCAAAGTTTGTAGGAAGGATGTAAGGAAGAAAGAAATAAATATCAAGAAAGGCAGGTTATTCAGTTAGACTGACAGCTACACTGGGCAACGGAAGATTGCAACAGGAATAAAACGTAATAGAAATGAAACATTACAAATGAAAAACAAAATGATACGAAGGAAGAGTGCATCACCACTCCGAAAGTCTGTCTACATCAGTTTTTCACATTAAGCGTAACGGAGCTTTGAATGCTAACATAAAAGGCAGCAGACCACAAAGCAGGAGTAGCAATGCGAAAATGGCTATAGTTGGGAAAGCTGTTCTCCTGTAATAAAAAAAAAAGCTTAATCTACATTGCTAATTTTTGTTTTGTGTGCGGAATAACGACGACATTAAACTGAATTTTTCATACCAGTCATCCGATTTGTGTTCTGATGTACCTCACAGCTGATAAGTTCAGCATGATGTACTGAATAAGCAGGGACAGTTGGGCGAGTTGGTTGAAATTCATGTATAAAAAAAGCGCGCAAAAAATCCAAAACGGACAGGATTGTCGTCCTGTCTCCTTTGTTCCTGTCTGCTGTGGATTTTTTTTGCGCTTTTTTAAACATTGATGATGTACTGAGACGCTTACATGTTTGACTCTGCATATGGTGCTCAAAATGGCCAGTGCATCGCTGTGAAGCTATGAGCACCAGCGGCTTTCAAAGAAGTGATGCAGCTCGTCTGGATGCATCACAAAATATCGGGTGGTACCAGTTGTTGTTAGAATATGCAATGAAATGCATTGCATTGCCTAATTACGCAATGGAACAAATTATTGTAATCAAGGGAATAATTGGTACTATGTAAACCTTTAGAGTACCACTAATTAGAGCACATTTCCATGGCAGCTCTTATCTCAGCAGCATTCATACAGTATACATAATGCGCACCCGCACTCTATCACACCTACAACACTGTATTGATTTAACAGTCGAGTGCCTCTACAACAGACACCTCTGTCATGAAATGAACTGTACTATGAAGCATAGCTGCTATAAGCAAAAGAACCGAAAATGAACGATAACTAAGAAAGAGTGGACACAACAAAAGCGCTGACTTTCAACTGAAAATTTCATTGAAAGAACACCTAAAAATGCTATTATCTGCCCATACTTTTACTAAGCATAAAAACAACTCAGGGACGTCCCTCTTGGTTAGAGAATGTTATCATGAGTTCTTTTGTGTGCCTTGTGAGAGCGTGCGCAGATAATTGTGTTTTAAGATCTTAAAAACGGATATGCTAAACATGTCCGTTTTGTCACATCTAGCCCGAGGTTTAATGAACTTATTTGGCAAGACTTGCGGTAAGTTTTGAGGATGAATGAAATATTTTTTACATAAGAGCACCTTTCATAAAAAATGCTCAACTTCGCACACTAGCCATCACACCTTGTTCTTTTGCTATGCATGAAGTCGAGGTAAAAAACATAAATTAGCTATCCTGCACTGTTCTTTCTCTGCTATAATTTTCTGCTTATTACAAGAATAACAGTGTACACTACACTTTGCACAATAGGTGAAAAACTGAGCATGAAATATTTAGCAAGCAACATCTCAATTTTTTATTTTATTCTGTGTTTTTGAAAAAAAAAGTTTGCAGTAACAAAAGTCAAGCCAGAGTTTTCAGTAAAACATTCAATCGGATGAATGCTCAAAGCTTCATGGACTTCCTTATTTGATATCCTTCTCAGGAAGACACTCCTGGCGAAATAGCAAGAGTTGTTGGCCCACCTGTTTTTCTACAAGATGGTCTATGATGGGATCATATTCCAGTGCCTTATGGCACACTTTATTGAGGGTATCATACATCTCCCTGCATTTGGGCAAATACTGAGACTAGTACAGTACCAGTGTTACTTTTTTTATTCAAATAAAACAATACATACATTTCTTTTATCAGTTGTGGAGGTATGACATTTGTCACGCATTAAAAAAAGAGTACGTGTGCATGCACAACAGATTACTGAAACACTGGCTTGTAAATGTTCATGCTCGTGTTCCTGCGAAACAAGTTGAACAGATGATTTTTTGAAAACATTGCACGAAAGAAATAAACGGAAGGCAGTGAGATAGATAGTGATAAACTTTGATTTAAAATTGGTGTGTTGATGTTTTTATTAATGGTTGCGTAATTACATGATGAACTTGAACATCGAGTACAGGTGCACAAGGCAGCAGTAGAGCATATGCCACGTATTCTTTTGACTGTTTTGAAGATCTCCTACAGTTCTCGTTTTCTAGCATGGTATTTGTAACATTGAACCACAATCAAGCCAACCTGTGTACTGCTGTGGCAATAATGTACCACTTATGAGGAATCCTCATTTTCTAAAGAGCAGCTGTTTTTTTAAGGAATGCAGTAACAGTGAAGATTTCCTAGTTTGTTTTGCACCACCTCTTTACCGCAACTACACGCGGACGTTCACGAAAGAGATGTGCAAAATCATTAACTATTTATTTGGAGGGAGGCTTGTCCGTCCCAAATTTGTGGACGTCATACGTGATCTTAGCGCACGTTTCGGCATTCACTTGGACAGAGGTGTCATGCTCACAAAAGGTAAGCGTAGCTAGTCCCCATATACAACAACATTTAAAGACTGAAAATGAGTAAAAACCACTGTATATCGCGAAATAGCCGCCATAAGTGCTAATTACGGAAACCGATGATCATCGCATTGCTAAAAAGGTGCTGCTGCCCCAGCATGCAGCTCGCGACAGTTCACGCGCACAAAACGCAAATGTTATGTAGGCACGTTAAAATACCCACGTAACATTAACATGCGAAAGCACATGGTCTGAGAACAGCTGAGAACGGGCTGCTGTCAGGCGTGTACCTCACGGCACAAATAACCGAAATTGCTCACAGCACACGCACACGGGAGAAACATACGTGTGTTCCGAGACCTGAATATATTCTCGTCACGTTGGTATCCGCAAATTCTCGCTGAGCGAACCACGCACGGTTTACGGAGAAGCACTAAAGAGACGCACGGACATACGTTAATCGTTTTGCGGCACAGCGCACCACGAACCGAAGTCAGAGCCCAAAGTGCTTTATCGCGGTTGTCTCGAGTTCATGAAGCCCCGCAAACTACTTTCTGACCCAATGCACGCTCAAACACATGCATATGGCACAAGAACAGGAGTTCAACGTTCCACCGATTGTTGGAAAACCAATTTGTGGATATATAACCCCGCGAAAAGACGCGCTTTCATGTGGGGGGCGCTTTGGTGGAATGGTTACGGTATCTGCTCTCAGTGCATGTGGTCACCATTTCGAGTCCTGCGAAGTGTGTAATTCACATGGTAATATCACAGATGTGCATGAATGTATTCTACTTTTTGAATATCTTCTATTTACCCTTGGTGATAATTAGTAGGCACTGCTAAACTGGCGAGAAGACGCTTGGACAGCTTCAAAAATCAATTTTTTCCGCAACCACGTCAGGACCGCCTACAGGGCCGTCACGCGTAACCGCAGGCCACACCTAGCCAGTGAAAATCTGACTTAAAATCCCGGCTAAGCGTCGTCACAGCTATCCTGAAGACAACTTAGAATGGGGACGCTTCCTCTGGGACACGGCGACGGAGCCGCGTAACGAACTGACTAGAAACCGCCATAATTTCCCCGGATTTCCTGCCTGCAGGCGTGTATTCTCGCCAGGATTTGACTAAGAGTGTATGAATGCGTCATGTACTCTAAGCGCGGTAACGTTTACTAAAGATGCACACTTTCGCAAATTTGTGTACCTATAAAACAGAAGTTATCTAGTAACCTTTGCAAAATTAACCTTGATTAAAAATGCGCAAACTTATTTTAAGTACACAGATTAAGACAATAACCTTGAGTACCCGTTCACAATACGAACGTTCTCACGTAAAAATAGAGCTTACCTTGTACGGTAGACGGTATACTGTTTACACCAAATGGCTTGCAGGAGATTCTATACCGCCACCGCTCTGAGCCTCTTCTCTCTTTCCCTCTTCTTTCCTCGACACATTTCAGGAGTGTACGCCCACATAATGCTTTGATCAGCCAGCTGTGCCACAGCAACGGAAGGACAGCTTTTAAATGCGAATCATTTGTTTGCGTACTGCAAGCACTTTGGCGTTTCTATCTATCTATCTATCTATCTATCTATCTATCTATCTATCTATCTATCTATCTATCTATCTATCTATCTATCTATCTATCTATCTATCTATCTATCTATCTATCTATCTATCTATCTATCTATCTATCTATCTAGCCGCCTACGTCTGGGTGCTCTCGTGATCGCCTCCTTAACTTGAGGTCAACCAAAGTTAGTATGGGAGGGTAAGAGAATTTGATGAATATGTGTGTGGCTGGTCGTGATTTGAATAACGCGAAAATCCCGTCGCGCACGTCGTCAAACTCATTTCTCCAGACGCGTGTGGCTCATACCCGTAAGAACGGGCCGCAGTATGCGGGTATGAGCCACACGTGTTTGACAATTTATATTTACCCAGGAACGGCAAGGACGGACATTGGTAATTTAAATGCGATAGCTTTAAGAAAAACTGACAACGGCAGCGTTGACGCGACGAATGCAAAGAATGGAAATGAAACTCCCAGCAGGAATCGAACCCATGCAATCTTCGTGGCACTCAAGTATTCTACCACAGAGACACGTCAGGTCTCGAAACTGCTTTGGGAAAAAACCTCAGCAGGCGTACTGTTGCTGAAACGTCACTTAATTCTGTTTGCAGTGCTGGCTATGTCATTTTCAAAACATTACATACGTACATCTATGATGAAGGAATGATGTCGGGTTGACGTCAATGGTATAATTAAGCGCCATCCACTGTTGGATTACCTAGCAGTATCCAGGGCTACCATTCTCGCAATCACAAGCGCTACATATCACATATAGTTCCAATTTTAGTATATGTACTTTGCAAATAAGCTTACCGCTTCTCGTGTTCTTAATACCCATGCTTTTGTTGGCATCATTACGCATCTGTAAAGGAACTGCTTATATGAAACATATGCGACTGTTGAACATATATCTGTGCATACAACATTTGTACATATCATTAGCGTAATTTCATAATGTTTCGCCTAATAAAAAATTGGTCGCGTGTCTGCGTACTTCGCTGCAAATGTCGTCGAAGGACGATAGTCTCGTGCCGGCCATACTACTATGTTTTGCCTTCCCTCAGACAGTGCCTACTCTATGTTGAATCGGCGCATCTGGCTGGCATTGATAAAATCGAGGAGGCGCTGCGTGAGATATGGACGCCATCGAAAAAAATCACAGCATATCCACGGAGTGAATGATGATGAGTGGGCGAAGCTCCGGAGGTTCATCGGTAAACCGTGAATCTTCCGTGAATTATGCCTAGTACATCATCAACGACGTGAGATGGTCAGTGAACGGTTGTGCAGCGCGAGCAGTCGGTTTTTTCAATCAAGAAACTCGCTAGCAGACGCTGCCTGCGTCGGCGTCGCGAGGTGAGAGAGCGGGGGGGGGGGGACCGTAGGAGAGGAGAGAGAGGGGGGAAGCGTAGGAGAGGAGACGGGCGATGGAGGAGGGGGAGACGGGTCTCCTATCACACTAGAGCACCCATCTGCAATGCAGCGACGACGGGAACGTATGCTTTGATGAATACTCTTGCGTTCCACGTCTCGGTAAGGCAGAGCACGTCCACCGCGGTGACACGCATCTGCAACGCAGCGAGCGCCTTCGCACCATCTATTGATCAATTCACATACTGCGGCACCGCAGCGCCATCTCGTATTTGAATTCGTCATCTATGCTGCGCTAGTCTCATCTACTACCATCTAGTGAGCACTTCACGAACTAGAGGTGGCTACATACTATGTACGGAGGAGGGAACGACCCACACACTAAGGAGCTTCGCCCCTAAAACATGAGTTTGTGCTGAACCAAGGGCCACAGCCAACGACAGCACCTTATCGTCGGCAAAGGGCTTTTTCGTGCATAGCGTCGGAGTTCGTGCACAACGTCGCACTTTCAACGCAGACTAAAAAACACTAGGGTCTTTAGAACTACGTATCTATGCATTTTATAATAAAGGAACACAAGACCTGATAATTGCATATTAATGTTGCACCTCAGATATACGTAGTCTTTACTTTTTGATCGAAAATGTTCACAAGTATGAACGCGAATACCAGTTCAAGATGGCTGGGCGTTCAGAAAGCGGTTAAACTTCAGCCGAGTGGCTGAGTGGCTGAATCCGGGTGACAGACAGACAGACATACAGACCAAAATTTATGCGTTGAAGTATAGCCAGAAAGACTATCGTGTTTAAAAAAAATTACAACGTACTCACCTTACACCCGCATGCTTCGCATAGCATCGATTCCCATGATACTTGGGATCCTCCGATTTTTTCGACTATTTTGCAGTTCTTGCAGCGCGTGCCTCGTGCTTTTTTCGAGCTCTCTTCTGTGGTGTTAATACACGGTTTATATAAGTACGCTAATAAATGTGAACCGATGTGGAAGACGTCCCATGGAAGGTGTTTCTTGGAACACACACCCTGGCCTATTGTAATCATTCAATTACGTGGCTGCTTGGAGAACGTGAAAACCGCGGCGACTGAGGCCAAACCAGTCGCCTTCGCTGATTAGAAGAGGGAGAAAAAAAAGCTTTCGCATATTCAAGGCGACTTGAAGTTAGTATGCCCTGCAGTAATGATGCCTCAACGATGATTATTATTAAAATGTGGTCGACCCGTCAGTATCAATGAAGACCAGGGATTTTGTCACAGTATCATGATATACGTTTCAGGCTATCCTCCCTTGGTCCAACTTCTATGCAGCTTAAGCTATAGATTGTCGTGATCATAAAACTTGAATTACTTTCCCTTGCTGGTGCAGTTTCACTGACTGTATGATTCGTTCTGATCAAACTAGTGTTATGTGATAATAAATACCAGTCGTCTATTTGTTACAGGGCTATTTGCCATTTTGTTCACCTAGAAATCTGGGATCAGCAATGGAAACGTGAATACTGACAAAACGTCAAGTTGACAAAGCAGGAAAACTGCCGAAGGTGTTAAGTGAGTGCGCTGAGAATTAAAATTGCTCCTCGCGGTGAAGAGTAGGCAAAATAGATATAATAACCGCTCACCCTACGCCGCGTTAAATAAGTTTTACGTACTTCTCGCAAAATACAAAAAGAATGCATGAAATAATCGCGTAATAAGTTCTGGCTGGTACGTGTGCTTATTATATACGCATGCTGAATGATATTATCCGAAAATCATGTAGTAACTGTAAATGTATGCATGAGCACAAAAACAGTAATACTAACAGCCGGAACACGTTTTCTCGAGAGATGCAAATTGTAATGCTTAAACATCTAAGTAATTGGATCACGCGAGGGCACTTGTCTGACAGACATGGCACAAGTCATTATTAAAAACATCTGTCAGTCACCTACCCTTCTTAATTATCGTTTGAAGGGCAGACCACATTTGAACGACACGATGTTTGTGTTCGAAGGTGCGAGGTTATGATGCATGCAAGCTCTAAGCCAACTCCAAAGGAGATTGTTTTGTGTTTTTTTCTTGCGATGAGGGAAACGTACATATCTTCCCACGGATAGCGCAGCTGTCGTGCTCTTAGCAGACATGTCCCAGAATTATTACACAATTACATATAGCCTGCTCTTTCCTGTAAGTGGCAGGAAAGAGCAGGCCATATGACACCCTCCGTGAAAGTTCTCATCACTGTCTACATATTTGTACGCTGCATAATAAAGCCGCAGAAAGATGTACGAAAGATTAGGCGTGCACAGAAAAAAGCATTAAAAAAAAGAGCCACGCTTCTATTGTTTGACGACACTTGGGTGGTTTGATCATGCGGGTAGAGAAAAGTCCAGAATATATATTACAGAAAGAAGATTGAAATAAAAAAGAGGCACATACCATTTGTTAGGCGAAACCTGGGTTGGTTGAGCACCGGTAGAGCGGTTGTACTGAGTGAAGCCCCGTGCAAATAATAGGTGATCAGAATCGTGCTTCTCCTTAAGCATACTTATGTGTGCGGCATACCATACCTGCTGGTACTTTGCGCACATGCAGGGCGATGAAGCCCAGAAGAGAGCCAAAAAGAGGTGATTGTCAGTCCTTTATTTTTTTCGCTCGCGGGTTGTGCATGGAATGTCTGCATTTTTGTAATGCTACTAACTCACTCAAATTATTAACACATACGAGCAGTATGCATAAAAATACACGTACAACTCGTCCGGCTTTTTCCTCTGCTGAAACCCAAATGCGCTTTGTTTATTTTGTTCAGGTGATATGCTTTTTAATCTTTGAACAGGTAACTGTGGCACAGGTTTCAAAAACGGAAACGTCTGCCAACAATATCACACGTAATTGCATTTGGGTGTAAAACACAAAACCGATAGTCAAAACTTTTGCAATATAGCGGCAATATTCGCTTTTCCTGAGCATGCGCCGCAGAACACGGCTTGTGAAGGCGTACAAGACTGTGGACCTAAAGGAAAGGTTACGTTAAAGAAAACTTTAAAAGGAGGAACAAATCAAGCATTGTACAAAGCTGCTGAGCCTAAGGAATTGTCTAAAAAACATGCACCATTAAAAAAAAGCTCATATTTTATTGCTTTCATACCTCCAAAGTTGAAGACGTCAATGTTAGCGTGATAGTCATGAATACACATAAGTTTATTGATTACCTTTATGAATGTTGATTCAGGGACTTGTCTAGCTGATAGAAGGTCGCCGGTATTCAAAGCGTTTGTCCTTGTTTTCACCTGTGGTTATTACAAATTTACAGAAGGAGGCCGTCGGGATCTGCAGTAAACCCCTCTCTTGCTGAATGGACGATCATGTTTCTTACGTCAATATGTCACTTTTTGATTCCGCAATCTCTTTGCTGTACAGTGGATCCTAAAAGGAGAGAACCGTTATTTTACACCATCGCAACGGCTAGTGCAGCATCGCACACAACTGCTGATAACATTCAATGAGAGACACATGCCAACCTCTCCCCCTCTCCCACAATAAAGGGGGGTTTCACTTGATCCATATCCTAAGCGCTCCTAAAATCTAGTATCTGTGCAATACGTTTATAGGAAAACGAAAGATCTGTATTTAAAACGCACGTTAATTACACATGTAATTTACTTCTGTTTAGCGCACGAGTTAGCAATACATAATCTAAGTGGCAGTTTAATAGCAGAAACACGACAGTAGGCGATTAGAATTAGCAATATTGCAGTTAACATTTTTCAGGGACCATACATAGCATTTCACGTGGGGCTTGAATATGTTCGTACCTAATTATTTTCCTCGAGGGATATATTCCACTTGGCAGTTCATAACCTCGGCTGTACCGAACGTAAGGAATATCGGCTTCCGGAAGTTTCCAAGCTTGCCTGATAGGAGATCTTCACAGCATGCCTTGGGCGTCATGTATGCTGTAAAAAACCGGCAGATTCCACGCACTGTGGGAAACGATGTAATGCGACGCAGCGAGCAAGGAGCAAATCATGCTCTACATAACATGCATATCATGATTTACATGCTAGTACCTGTCATTTATGTTCGTCATACAGTCACGTCGCGCAATACCAAATTTGGTGAATATCGAGCTGGCGAACTGAACGCAAGCGCACCATGAGCGTGGCATGTAAATGGCGTTGTAGATGACATGCATGCCAAGTTTTTTGTGTTACCACCTGCCGCTTATGTTCGTTATACAGTCACGTCCCGCAATACCAATTTTGGTGTATATCAAGCTAGCGAAACAGCCGCGAGCGTGCCATGAGCGTAGCATGTAAATCATGTTGGACATGACATGCACGTCATGATGTTCATATTACCACCTGTCATTTATGTTGGTCATGCAGAAATGTCTCATCGCACCATTTTTTTGCTATATCAAATT
Organism: Rhipicephalus appendiculatus; assembly: GCA_030522465.1. Lineage (NCBI taxonomy): Eukaryota > Metazoa > Arthropoda > Arachnida > Ixodida > Ixodidae > Rhipicephalus > Rhipicephalus appendiculatus. The sequence goes on from JALIZH010015671.1 coordinate 20,486, forward strand.
AAGAAAACGGCCTAAGGAGCACTGCGGGCATGGCGTGTAAATCATACTTTTCATTACAAGTTATTCATGATTTTCATGACATGACCAGTCATGATTTTCATGGCATGACACACACACACGCGCGCGCGTACACACACAGGCACGCCCACACATACACACGCGCACGCGCACACATACACGCACGCGCACACACACACAACACACACCCACGTAAAAAGACGCCTCGGCTCTCACATTGAAGCCTTGTTCAAAAAAAAATGAAAACTCGTGTTCGAGCAGTTCGCTTTAAATACGCTTGAAGATATCACGCGAGCAGTGTGCATAAGCTGAAAGTAGATTGCCATCGCTCGTGTTGAGAGTGCGCGGAGTGGTCTATATCAAGAGCGACTCAAGGGGAACACGTCGTGACCGTCATTATTTTTATCTAGAGCTAACACGTGCCTTCCGCCAGTCGAATGCGTGTGCATGCTCAGGGAAACCACTGGATTTATTGTTTCATTTCTTCAAGTCATAAACGTCCTTTTGTATGTCTGTAATAAATGTTTACTTTGGTCGGCGCAGTGCCTCGGGTTTTCTAGCTTCAGCAACACACGGAAGCACGCTGTGATTAATCAAGACACTAAAAACGCGCTGTGCACGCCCTTTCATTGTCTTTCGTGTACTTAAACCTCACAGGCACTCATTTCGGTAGCGCAAAAAATTAAACAATTAAAGACACAGACACGAGATTGGACGCGTAGATAGGACGGGCACTAAACATCAACCGACTTTATTGAGACTAAACAAGGAAACACCCGCTGCACAGGCACGCGCGCGCTACATCACACTGCGAGGTTTCTTTTTATGTCTGTTGAAATTTTTTTTGCATTGCCGAAATAAATGCCAGTGACCACAACGTTTTTGCATTGCCCCCCATCCCGGGGGGGCAATGCGGGCTAGCATTGCCGCCTTAAACCCTCACCCGTCCCCTTTCCAGATCCAACCTTCGTCACTGTCTCGGCCCTTGCGGGAGTAAGTTTTCGTGGTTGAAAAGGTAGAGGGAAATATTTTAATGAAGTCTGAAGCCCGTTAGTTAAAGTGAGCTTGAGGCCCCGCCTCAGATGTATACAATAACGTCCATACGCTTTAAATTGGATGGATATAACAAATGTCTTAGTTGAACGTGATATACACATCAATACGTGACCGCTGTCTCACAATAACGAATAGCTCTATATCAGAGCCAAGGGCGGACGTCATATCGTTTCCTCGGTGATTTGACTATTCCAATAATCAACATTTAATAGCGGCGCCCTTAGCCTCAGCGAAGAATATGAATAACTATCGTACGACACGTGAGCTTGTTGAAGCTTATTTTATTTTGAAAGCTGGAGATAGCCGTGTCGCCAAGCCCTCTGTAGCTTTACGCAAAGCAGAGAGTGGGTATCTTGATCCACTGATGTCGCATTTTTATGGAAGTAATTGTACGCTACGTTTTTCGGCGTGCTTTGAGTATTTCTCTTTTGCAAGCACTACGACAACAAGAATTATTTCTCAATTCAGAAATACCATGGCGCACGCAACATTCGGTGAATGACGAGAACTTTCCAAGTTGAGGGATTATGCCGAGGACTATACGCAGCAAAATTAAGCCGTATACAGTATACAGTTATCGGTATATCTAAGCCTAATTTTGTAATGAAATCGTTAGGGCTCAAAGAAAAAATTCTGAATTTGAATTTCGTGTCCTATTTAAAGATACACCATTAGTTCCGCTTACCGTGTTACGTTATATAGGCGCTTTATTCTTCATCCATGACCATTTTATCCCCAAAGTACCGTTAAACTGCAAAATCATGACTGCTTTACCAGTTTCTAGCTCTGTGATTGTAAGCACACAAGCGTTTTTATTTATGGTAAAAATGACGTTTGTTTTGACATAATGCCTATGTTTACCGCCACTGGATAGGCGGCAACAAAGTAAAGAATTTGGCCACAGCATCGACACGTATTGTTGCTTTTGAGCCTTGTATTTCTACGACAGCAACGCTGCTTCGATAGAATTACGGGCGAAAAATTTCCATGCTGCTTAAACAGCATGCGTTAAACATGCTGCTTAAACAGCATGTTTAACTGCTGCTTAAACAGCATGAGTCGTAACAATTGTACATCGTTTCCAGTTGCATAATTTCGTTTACTCACTTGGCATGCTCCACTTAAGAAAAAAAACTTAAAAAAACTGTTAATTAATTGACCCAGCAACGGTCATCAGCATCAGCCTGACTAAACGCGCTGCAGGGCAAAGGCCTTTCCCATGTTCCGCCAAGCAACCCGGTCCTGTGCTTGCTCCTGCCACGTTATGGGAAACGTGCAGCACCTATAGGGGGCGCAGCAGTGCACTGCACCTATGCGCCGCCAGCGCCGTGAGTGGCGACTTGCGGCCACTTCAGTTTCATCTGGCGTGCTACGAATCATCGTCTCTGCGTCAGCTACGCCCGCGGTTGTATGCAAGTGCGTGTGCGCGAAGGTGACAGGTTTGATAAAACGGGTAGGCTTCCAAGAATTTAACAGTGCATGATTCTTTTGGGGCCCCAAACTAAGAGAAAGGACAAAAATTTGCGGAATCAATCATGTTTTAGATGTGACGTAGCACAGACGCGCGACAGAGTATTATGAAAGGGCGATTCGTGCGGCCGGCCTGCGTAAAGCTCGAAGCATAGACCGTCACCATTGATGTTTGTAAACATTATTTCTTGCCATTTTCCCTGCTTATTGTTGAGTAAAAGATGGCATTTGTATCTGACATGTGTTAGACAGCCCCTTGCTATGCGCGCAAGTAACACGTACGGTCGCCGAACTGAACGTGTTGCATTTAGTAATGCCTGGCATTTGCGCGAAGTTTTTTGTGCAGTAGTTCAGCTCCGTTTGTAGGCGTTGCTCGGGCTGCATGAGTCCTTGAGTAAATTTGCCACGTGCGAGCTTTCCACATCATATCTCAGCTGTCAAGTAGCGCAATAGAACGGCGTGGCCCGGCTTCGCTTGCACGCACAGTGGTATTAAGGGCTATGGCAGTACATGGTGAATAAATTTTGAAATTCTCGCGGTCTGCGACGCATTTTGCCTGGCATGCGGGACTTCTTCCTTAATGTTACTGTTTACGAACTGCGATACGACGTAATCTAGATCACTTTTCCGGCTGCCCCTCGGTTCCTTCAGCACGTTCAAAATATCAGTTGACTTGCGTAGAGAGTAAATTCACAGCGAAAAAGCTACAGAGTACTTCATAAACGTGCCCCCGGGATCACTTGCTTTACCCGGCGTACAGTAATCTAGTGTTCCCGCCGGTTTCTGAGGCATAGTCACGCAGGAAAACTGAAAAACATTGCTCCAGGTGCGCAGTTCTTATAGCTATCGGCACAGTTTACGACACAGCAATTCATACGCGACATTGCGAAGCACCGCTAACAACCTGACACGGCTGCGCTCATGGGTCGGCTGCTGCGCGGAACACGCCAATTCCTTTCGTTCACTCCCGCACCGCGGCGCCACCGGCTCAGTGCACGTTCTCCCCATACCCGCAATTTTCTTAATCTCATCTGCCCATCTATATTTCTGTCTCCCCCTCGCACATTTGCCTTCTTTTGCAATCCAGTCAGTTACCCTTAATGACCAGCGGTTATCCAGCCTACGCGCTACGTTCCCGGCCCATGTCCTAATCTTCTTCATTTCAACTATGATGTCCTTAACACCCGTTTGTTCCCTGACCGAGTCTGCTCTCTTCCCTGTCTCTTAAGGTTACACTGATCATTATCCTTTCCATTGCTCGTTGCGTCCTCCTAAATCTCTTATGTTTCAGCGCAAGGAGACACGAACACGAGAGAGAAGGCACGAGGACACGGCGCTACTAACAACTGACGTTTATTGCACACGATAACAGTATAAATACCGATGTACAAGAAAGAGGGAAAGGGTGTCAACATCACCTTCGCACCAACACATTGCTTGACGGCCACAGGTGATGTTGACACCCTTTCCCTCTTTCTTGTACATCGGTATTTATACTGTTATCGTGTGCAATAAACGTCCGTTGTTAGTAGCGCCGTCTCCTCGTGCCTTCTCTCGTGTTCGTGTCTCCTTGCGCTGAAACATAAGAAATACAGTACCAACTAGCCCACCAGTCGGTTTTATTGAACTCCTAAATCTAAGTGGAACACTTTTTGTAAGACCCCAGCAAAGGTAATACACACATTTCATAGGGGACTTGGAGCTTTAAGACTGTCGACCTGTAACAAAGAAAACACTTGGATTTTGAGAAAGCGTCTACCTTCGCCAAGGCGTCGAACAGTTATGTCATCATCACTATCATCACCGTTACACTGGCCCGCGCACTTATCGAAACTCTCGAACATCCTGCTTTGCTTTGCATGGGTGCATCGTCTGACAGCTTGACGTGTGATAGCTTGCACATGAGTACGTCGTCCCATATTGACAGAACCAGCCTAATAATTCTTCCTTTCGTCGATATCGCAGTCTGAGGAGAAGCAATCACCTCTAAAATCGCCTGACATCGCATGAGTTGGAGTCACGGCAACACTTAAAAAACAGTGGCATCTTAGGGCCGTTGCTGCAAATATTGTACTGAGTGGCCTTGCTGTTCCTGCCAGATTTTTTTTTGTTTATTGTCTATTCAAAAATGACCCCGCATTCCCAGTGTAGTTACAACACGAGGTGTTACAACATGCATAGAAACAATTCCTTGATTTGGCAAGATATTTGCTCTCTACGACACTTGATCCCTCTCGGTACACACTTTGGGAAAAAGAAATTAGGAAATATGCACGTCCTGGGTCCTTGTATTCACGTATGTTGAGTTTGTGATCGTTACTATTGGAAGCATCAAACAGTTTTATTTAGGTAAGTCTCATTATTAATTGCAACTTTGTTGAAGTATACTTGAAACAAGTAGTTACAGCCATTAATTTTCGTCAGCTCGAAAAATCCCATCGACGGTTCTAGTTACGGAATCTACGGTGGCATCTACGATGATATATAAAGGCAACGGCCCATGACCATATATTAGCAATCATGAACTAGCCATTTAGTAGAGCATTGGTCGTAGAATCTATAACAAAGCGTTCGAGAATGCCATGTAGAAAAGCACGCTAAAGACTATGGCCATGCCACTTCAGCGCGGAAGGTTATTTTAAAGTTTTGGAAAAGACAAATTGACAATAACAGCTAACCTGTAAATTGATGTCGTCTCAGTAGAATTTCATTCGGTCGAAAGATATTGTCACCAGCGTGTAAAAGAAAAAGAAAGAGAAAAAAAGCGTCAGCAGCGTCGGAGCCTTTCTTAGATGCCACTGGCGCAGGCAAGGGGGGGGGCTGACCGGGCTACAGCCCCCTTCCCCCCGAAATTTTCTGGCCGGCGCCCTGCTGGCTGTGTCCATGCTGACACGCGTCGCCTACGAAAAAAGACGCGTAGCCTTCGAACGGACAAATCAACGTTTGAAAGAAGTACAAATGAACGAGAGAGCGTGCGTACGGGTCTTTGACACTAAAGGTCGACAGTAGGACCAACGAGAAATGGAGCCAGGCGGCACTTTTTTTTTCCGGGAGGGGGGGGTCACGTACGCTTACTGCTATCTTCTATTTTTTGGGGTCTTCGAAACCCACGCGCAAAATGTTTCCTCCACTTTGACTACAGCCACCCGACCTGCCATGACCTTTCCCTTGTCCGAATCCTTTTGAGAAGAGGAGAAGTTATTCAGCACTTCCCCGCGACCCTTACAAGAAAAAAAGTCACAGTTTCGCCGCTAGGGCGAAGCAATGAATGCGATAGCAAGAAATTAGTTTGTCACACGAAGAACGACAAGCAGCTCGATACTTGCAACGCGCCGCCGCAGCACAAAGAAGGACGCTCGAAAAGGACGCATATAGGTATACACAGGACACGCGTGAAATAACAACTGTCGCAGTTGTTATGTGTTTGTAATTGAGCAACGCGCTGCGAGTGTCCACAATGCAGAAGCCGACGCTGTTGTTCTTGCCTCTGACATGGCTCATACCCACTCAGGGGGGATTGGCCAAGGATTGATTATATGACTTTTCGACGCTGTTTGAAACTTCTTTTTCTTTTAAATTGCGGCACGTGGAATGACTTCTCTGCGTCTCCTGCCACGCGGTGGCGTCTGACGCCAAGTGTGCCCGGTGCTCTTTTTTTTCCTTCTACATCATGAGTGCTACAGAAGGGAGACACTTTTTTCGTGCGCATCTCAAGGGTAGTTTTCAATTTGAAAGAAACTGTAAAACCGTTGCCTGATAGAAAACACGCTCAAGCTGTTCCGAGATCTGCATACCGCGAGCGGCAAATGGTGCATATGAATAGCTCGCCGTTATACATCTGGCACGAGCATGGCGTGTGGCTTTGTTGGCTAGCGCAGCAGGCTGCGGAGCGAGGGGTCACTGGTTGAAATCCTCCGTCAGGTGGTTTGCAATTTTTTTGCCACTGATTTATTTTTCTTTATGCCTTTTTTATATATATACATACAAATAGATATCCAGGGACATGACGGCGTCGACAGACGGCGACGGCGAAAGTCAGCCGAGAGTGTCCATATAATTGCTATCGCAATAAAAAAAAAGAAGACACCCACCGCGCCCTCCACAGGCAAAGCAAATGTAAAAAAAAGAAAACGGGCCCAGATCGTTACAATGTTTCAATTCGCTGCGCCACCAGCGAGACAGTAGCCCGGTTCTTCAGAAGTGGAGCGCGCCATGTTTCCCACAACCAACATCCACCATCCGCAGTTCCGTACCTTGAACTCGAGTTCGAGCATCCCCCGAAAGGTAATTGTCACAGACTGTCATATCGCGACCGGGTGTCACGCGCTTCCCCGCGCTGACCGGCGGGATCGCTTGACCATGAAAGGGTTCTATTTTAAACCCGGGAAGTGCAGGAACGTTCTTCCGCCGACATTAAAACATTAGCACCTGTACCGGCGACGGCAGCAGGGTCGTTGAGGGTCGCGATGTAGCCCGAACCAGGTATAGACGGCAAGGCTGCTGAGAGCCAGGGAAACGGGCCATTCCCACGGAGAAAGCTACGGCTGAGCCAACCGCATGTGATCGCCTTGACGAGGTTGTCACTTTCGCTCAGTTGAGAACCCTCCTCTCATTAAAAAGTCACAGTTTCGCCACTAGGGCGAAGCAATGAATTCGATGGCAAGAAATTAGTTTGTCACTCGAAGAACGACAAGCAGCTCGATACTTGCAACGCGCCGCCGCAGCACAAAGAAGGACGCTCGAAAAGGACGCATAGGTATACACAGAACAAGCGTCAACTAACAACTGTCGCAGTTGTTATGTGCTTGTATTTGAGCAACGCGCTGCGAGTGGCCACAATGCAGAAGCCGACGCTGTTGTTGTTGCGTCTGATATGGCTCATAACCACTCAGGGGGGATTGGCCAACGATTGATTTTATTATTGTATGACTTGTCCACGCTGTTTGACACTTCTTTTTCTTTTAAAATGCGGCACGTGGAAGGACCCCTCTGCGTCTCCTGCCACGCGGTGGCGTCTGACGCCAAGTGTGCCGGTGTTATTTTTTTCCTTCTACATCATGAGTGGTACAGAAGGGAGCCACTTTTTCGTGCGCATCTCAAGGGCAGTTTTTCAATTTGAAAGAAACTGTAAAAGCGTTGCGTGATAGAAAACACGCTCAAGCTGTTCCCAGATCTGCGTGCCGCGAGCGGCAAATGGTCCATATGACTAGCTCGCCGTTATATCGCTTGCACAAGCATGGCGTGTGGCTGTGTTGGCTAGCGAGGGGTCGCTGGTTCGAATCCCCGGTCAGGTGGTTTGGAATTTTTTCTACTGATTTTCTTTATCTCTTCTTTACATATACACATATATATACATATCCGGGACATGACGGCGACGGCGAAAATCAGCCGAGAGTGTCCATATAATTGCTATCGCAATAAAAGTGGCGTGGTCAATATATTTTGAGGGTGCAGTTGGTAACAATGAAACGCGTATGAGTGGACTCATGTCGAGGTCCCTATTTACCCACAAATAGAATCTGATGAAGGGTAAATTAAGCGTAGGATATCACCCTGCTAATCTAGTGGCTTGTCGAAAATGGTGTAGAAGCAGATCAACAAGTATGCCTTTTATCTTTTAAAAGGTTTCATGGTGGCTCTGTATTGGCTGGCCACCTAAACTTACCCGTTCGTTGAGTTGAGACGCGTAATTAACGTCTGCAACGTAGGCATGGGAACTTCAATCGTAAGTTAGCTCAACCTGCCTGAGATCATATTCAAGCACTAGCTCCAGGAAACATCAGCATTGCAACTCCGGCGACAACGCAGTCGTGCCAGAACTCTCTTGTGATTTTCGCATCCGATCGCCGGGGATTCAATGCTTCCGGTCATCTCACGTAAGCCTTCATGTGTTTATACCTTCGAACTTTCACATCTTCAGCTACTCTTTACTCGAGTCATGTCCGTGTTAAGCCAGATGTATCTGTTAATTCCATTGTTTGTTCATTCTTTGTTAATTGGAGGCTCATGCATTGTTGAGCCAAACAACTTGTGCTAAAGAATGCAGCAACAGAGGAGTGACCCTCGCCACCTAAACACAAAGAGCGGGTCTTAAAAGAGGCTGTCTCCCTTCTGAAGGCGGTGCCGAAGAGAGAGGAACTGTCCCCTTGTGAATGAACAGTATTTTTAGGAGGTGTTTGTTCCGAACCAATGTAGTGTTGGCCCTAACCTGGGAATCTAGGGAACGACAGGTCAATAAAAAGGCCGAGCCTCGCTTAACAAGTGTGTTCTCGACTTGACGATAACGGCAATAACGGCCAAATGCCTCAAGGTCAGAAGCGGCTCTCCCGACTTCTGGGGAAGCTCATCCTCGAAGCGCAAACACCAGCGAGGACTTGAATGGTAAGTACTTTTCTTCATTTATCGTTGTATGTGAACTCATGTCTTGCGACGATGGAGTCAGGTTACAATGCGTCCGAGCTGAACTATGCGCGTCATACGTGAATTTTCACATGTTTAAATGATCACTTCATACAGTTTACAAAAAAGTCACTGTGTATAAGTCAAGTATCGATCCCTTCGTCAGGAAATGTATAATTGATGCCACATCTTGAATACAACATTCAAGAGGAATACATTTTATTATAAGGCAAGAAGTTGGTAAACGGTGGTAATAATACTCATATCCGGTATATATCTGTAACTGCTTAGAATCACCGTCGCAGACGAGTCTCCGCTCATCCTGGAGATCTACGGGGGACGACAGTTGAAAAAAGTCGCCCATAATGTAGCGAATAGGTAGCCTTGGGTGAGGAGACCATCTCTAGAATATATATGGAACGTCTTTAGGGCTTACCGGTGCACTAAGTAGGGAACGGTCTTTCACAGTTTATCAGGAAACCCGCAGCATATATAAAGAGTTTCAAAAAATATTTTTGTTCATTGTGGAAGATTTAGTTTAGGACATTTACAAGATCTATTCGTCAAGTAGCTGTCCGCTACAAGAGAGTGTGCGACTTTTCACACCGTGTCTTTTCTTAACGCGTTTCATGTCGATGAGGGCACATCGCTGCACATTATTTTAAACTTATCGTCACGCGAGTAGCTTGTGCCAGTGAATGACGCTTGCACTGTTGCGAGGAAAGGAATGTGTTATTCAAATAGGCTTTTTTTTCTTCAACGCTTATTTCCCATTCATGGAAGTGTTTTGTGCTTCAAAGTTTCGTTCTTTTGAGGATGAGTCAGGCTTGACAAATTATTGTCAGAGATATGCCACAGGCGACACGCCTTCTGATGTGCACCAGCGTTTCTTAACTCCACTCACATCGAGACTTTGCTCATAAACTGCTCAGCGCATGCTCAACCGCCGTTTTTGCATTCCTACGTTTTATTATTTTGCATTTTCATACGACATATGACGGTCAATGTTCGCAGTCACTTGAACTATCTTATTCAGGTGCGCCTCCTAGAACTGAAGGGACGACTCCTAGAACTGAAGAAAATACCAGCACCACACAGATACAGGACAGCACACGCCTTCCAAGAAGACAAAGTGGTTGCTCAAGGTATACCTTGTACTATATTATTTACCAGGCATGTCATACTGAACACAGAAAATTGAAACTATTTCAGAACATGAAACAAATCAGTACTGTAACCTGGACATTGGGATTTGCGAAAGTGCGAGCAAATTTGACGATGTTGTCAAGTGCCAGCTCCTAGTATCCGCCTGGCGTCCCGGTAGAACCTACCAGTTCTACTGCTTCAAATACTCAAAACAGAAGCGGAAGTTTCAGCTGGCGTGGCTCGACAAATACCCTTATGGCTGAGCTATTTCGCGGTGTGTGAGGGTACATTCTGCCGTGTTTGTGTAATATCTTGCCGCCCTGAAGTTGGCGAAGGCCATCATACTTCCGCTGGTGCACTCGTGTCCAGACCTTGACAAAACTGGAAACACGCACTTGAAATATTTGATGGCCACCAGAACACTGGTTACCATCGCGAAAGCCAACTGGCAGCTGATTTATTCATGAAAGCATTCTCTAGTGGCGCGCGCACTGTGCTCGAACAGACCAGCAGCGGTAGAGTGTTGCAGATAAATGAAAACAGACGGCGAATGGTCCTTATAGTCGACACCATTATTTTTTGTGGAAGACAATGCCTGCCTCTTCGTGGCCACAATGACAGAGGGCGATTAGATCTCGGCAGAGACCAATTAGAGAGTGAAGGGAACTTCAGAGCATTGCTACGTTTGCGGAGTGGCTGTGGTGACAGCTGCCTTAAGGAACATATGGAAAACTGCTCCGGCAATGCCTCATACTTAAATCCGACAGTTCAGAATGAGATCATCGAAATCTGCGGCACTCTCATAAGAGAGAACCTCGTCGCCAAGAATTAACAATGCACGTTGCTTTTCTGTCCTCGCCGATGAGACAACAGATGTTGCTGGGATTGAACAGCTTACAATATGTGCCCGCTACTTGGGCAAAGAAAGCAGCCAGATTGAAGAAGTGTTTTTGGGTTTCGTTCCCGTACATGACCAAAGCGGCCGCAACCTTACAGCGGAAATCATAAATTTTCCTGATGAGCATTGGCATTGACATGAGCAACATTCGCGGGCAGGGTCACGATGTCGCCGGTTGGATGGCTGGAAAAACGAACGGTGTGCAAGCTGCAGTTCGCAAGAAGTATCCGAATGCACTGTACACGCACTGTGCCAGCCACAGTTTATACTTAGTGCTTTGCGCTGCCTGTTATGCCGCTGACATTATAAACTGCTTCGGCACAATAAAGGAGACTGCGAAATTTTTTCGAAAGTCCGCAAGCCGGTCAAACGCGCTGAGTGAAGCAATTGCTGAAATGCGTTGGCACAAGTGGCTTCTCGCCTTGTCGAGACCCGCTGGGTTGAGAAACATGACGCGCTTCTTTCTTCTGTTTGCCTGTTTGACCCCGTCATTTCACGCTTACTGAAATTAAATCAACGGAGAACCCCGCGAACGCAGCCCAGGCAAACAACCTGCTCTGTGCTCTGCTGTCACCATTATTCATTGTGAGCCTCAATGTCGCCGAGCACATGCTGGCAGTGACTCTGCCTTTATCGAGAAAACTTGAGGCAAAGAACGCGGACATGTGCTCGGCCATTGAGCACATCAATGTTGTGCAACGCACTTTTGAGAATTATAGGACGAACTACGAAGCGCTATTTAGGAATGTATTCTCCAAGGCTCAGGAATGTGGAGACCAACACAACGTAGAGATAGCTAAGCCACGGACAAGCAGCAGACAGCAACATCGCGGAAATGCTCCCGCAGAAAGTGCAGAAGAATATTAACGCACATCCGTGTAGATACATTTCATTGATTTTGTACTGTCTCAGCTAGATCAGCGTTTTGAGAGGCAAAGGTCGATAATTGAAAGCTTTCGTGTATTGATCCCGGCATAAATTTCACCATCACATGATGTCCGCCTCAAGCAAGCAAAGGAACTAATGGTGGCGTTCGATAAGGTTCTGGATGAGATTTGCGTCTCTGGGTCAATTTGAGCTCTGGTGGACGAAGTGGGAAGCAACAACACCAAACCTGTGCCCCAGCACCGGGCTTGATTACTTTCTTCACTGCAACAGCACTTTCTACCCTAGCATTCATAAGTTGCTGCAAATATTGGTAACACTCCCTCTAACCACCGCCACAGCAGAAAGATCAGTGTGCAGTTTAAGGAGGCTAAAAACCCACCTTTCGCTCTACAATGTCCGAAGAGCGGCTGGACGGTCTTGCGCTCCTCTACTCTCATAGGGATGTAACCATTAGCCACAATGATATTATCGATCGCTTCGCGAGGACTCCCCGTCGCTTGGGCTTTGTTGTTCAGGTTATCATTGGTGCTAGCTTGCTTGCTCTCGAATCATGACTTAAATGAAACGAACTGTCAGATTTAACCCCATTTCTCATCGTAGAATGTTGTGTACTGATGTATGTTGTGCTGATTGTAAATCTTTCTGTTGGAATGTTCCGTCAGGCTCTTTAATTTAGATTACGCATTTTAGATGTTGGGTTGTTATACGAGTGTCTGTTTATCAGAAGTTGTCGTTACCTCTAAGAAAAAGCCTCGCCTTTGCTTACGCAAAACCTTTCACTGACATCATTTGCTGTTAGTTTCTTTTACACATAATTTTGTGTATTTTCGGCAGGAATAACATACATTTTCCTCCACTCGATGCTTTACTAGCGGTTTGAATTGCCAAGTGTCATGTTTTTTATTTCCCCTCAGTTGTCTGTGTTAATGAACAGCTTTTGTACCCAGTTTATGTACGTGTATATCGTGTTTTTCGTAGAAAATACCTCCATATTGTACTTCCACTTTCATTCATTTTCCGCAGCTAATTTGTTATTATTACTGCCTACCCTAACCAACTTGTCTGCAAGGCCCTTAAGAACGTCATGAATGCTTGAAATATGACTTTTCAGTTTGTTTTTTGTGCATGATCTTCTCCTTAACAACGTTTACATAATATCGAGCTATTCTGATTCCATTGCTTAGCTGACATCTGATGAAATGTTCGAGAAAAAAGAAAATGTTCCAGTTATTGTTTTAAAACATGCAGAAAAAAATTAGGCAGATCCCAAGTACCATGGGAATCGACGTTATGCGAAGCATTCGGAGGTAAGGTGACTTGGTTGTAATTGTTTTATTCAGCGAAACGTCATGAAATCACGCTAAAGATGTTTATAAATGTTGCACGCACAGACATGTTGAACAGTCGCATATTTTTCATATAACCAGTTGTTTACAGTTGTGTAACGATGCCGACAGAAACATGGGAGTATTGCCAACACCAGAAGCCGTAAGCTGATACGTAGAGCTTGCGCTTGCAAGGATGGTAGCCCTGGATAGTGCTGCGTAAACCAACTACAGTGGATGGCGCTTAAGTATACAACTGACGTTAACCCGACATGACTTCTTCGTCATAGGAGTAAGTATGTAATGTTTATAAAATTGGATAGCCAGCACTGCAACCACAATATACGTTTCACTAACATTACGTCTGCATAGGGTGTTCTTCCAAAGCAGTTTCGAGACCTGATGTGGCTCTGTGGTAGAATGCTTGATTGCCACGCAGAATGCTTGGGTTCGATTCCTGCTGGGACTCTGATTTCTATTCTTTTTATTCCTCGCGTCAACGCCACCAATGTTCGTTTTTCTTAACGCTGTCGCCTTTAAATTACCATTGTCAACGCCACCGATGTCAGTTTTTCTTAAACGCTCTTGCGTTTAAATTAGCAATACCTGTTCTCGCCGTTCCTGGGTAGACATAAATTGTGAAAGTCCTGTGGCGTATACCCGCATTCCGCTGCCCGTGGTATACGGGTATGAGCCACACGTGTCTGGAGAAATGAGTTTGAGACGTACGTGACGGGATATTGACGTTATTCATGTCATGACCAGCCAGACATGTTCCTCAATACCTATTACCCTCCCATACAAATCACAAGAGTGCCCAGACGTAGGCGGCTAGATAGATAGATAGATAGATAGATAGATAGATAGATAGATAGATAGATAGATAGATAGATAGATAGATAGATAGATAGATAGATAGATAGATAGATAGATAGATAGATAGATAGATACGTAAGAAACGCAAAAGTGCTTACAGTACGCAAAGAAATGCTTTGCATTTAAAACCGTGCATCGTATAGAGCTCTCACAACTCTCTCTTGCATAACTGCGCTGTTCGTGCGAGTGTTTTATGTTGGCAGTAGCGCGATGTTATTGTTTGTTTGAACAGACCTCTTGTACGCATCTTCCCTTGAATGCGCTTTTAAAGGGGAAATCCAGTGCTACGCATCAGGTACCTGCAAATTTGTGTACCCAGCGCCCACTGAGACCTATTCGCCTTACGTTCGTTGCTCATGTATGGACCTACAGAGCAGTCGCATGCACGAAATCTATATTTTGTTCATTGCTTTTGAAATAAAAACAGTGTTACAGAAAAGCGTTCTTACAGTCTAAGTCCTTTTCTTGTTGGTAGCATACACCACCATATTAGTGTGCACGTTGTTATTCTTGTTTATTCTTTTCTACAGTAAAATACCGCGTGCGGCAGCACACATGGCGCAAAAATAAGGTAAAATTTTGAGCGCACAATCTGTTTTATAGGCCTCGCTTTCGCCTTTTTGCGTGCTAGGTGACTTTGGGGCTACATTGTAAACATCCGGTGCGGTTCTGCTCGTTTTATTCTTACTTTCTATTTTTATGAGCTAGGCCAACATATTCAACATAGTAAACACGGGGATAAAATGGAGAAATGTCAACAACGCCAGATGTTTCTATACTGCCGTTTTTCCCTCTGTGAAATTAGCACAAAACGCCACCTTTATGAAGACCTCTAAGCACGTGCGCATACTGAAACTACGGTGGTCTCGATGAGCCAAATATTAAACTTCACCGCTCAAGCCACATATTTTTCCGAGCGCTCGATGGCTGCACAGCCAACAGAGTATGGATAAATGTTCAGTGTTTCGATGAAGTTTAAAGTTTGACGGAAGCCCGTCTGGTCGGGATGATACATGGTGAAGGGTATAAAACCCCGCGGCTTTACTGCGCCGACCAAAGTAAAAATTAAAACACAGAGAAAAAGACGTTTCGGCTCCCACACGGGAGCCTTGTTCACAAATGAAAAAAACATTTGTGAACAAGGCTCCCGTGTGGGAGCCGAAACGTCTTTTTCTGTGTTTTAATTTTTACTTTGGTCGGCGCAGTAAAGCCTCGGGGTTTTATTCCCTTCACTCCAGTGTTTCGATCTGGAAATAGAGTGAGCTAAATGCTTCGGGCCGGTTTGTGCTCAAATTTTGCGCGATCACATATATTTTATAGTTTCGTCATCATCATCATCATCACCATGAGCATCAGTCAATCAATTTTACTTCCCTTTGTTAGGTGGAGGAGGGGACTAAAATCTCGAGCAGCTTGATGAGGAACCAATCCAGTTACATTCTGACTCCTATGAATCGTATTCCAAGCATTTAAATAATGGTATCAGAAATAGCAGCAGCATTTCCACTTTGTGTGCCCCTTGGCTATTCACACTGATTGGTTAGGACGCCAGATACGACGCTGCTGAGCACGAGGCCTCGGGTTAGTGTCCCTGCCATGACGGTCACATTTCGACAGCGGCGAAATGGAAGAACACCCGTTTACTTAGATTACGGTCTACTTTTAGAAACCCCAGATGATCAACACTTATCTGACATCATCAGCCTGACCACACCCACTGCAGCGCAAAGGCCTCTCCCATGTTTCGCCAATCAACCCGGTCCTGTGCTTGCTGTCGCCACATTGTACCCGCAAACTTCCTAATAATCTCATGTACCCACCTAACTTTCTCTCTCTCCCTGGCGCGTTTGGCTTTTCTGGGAAACTGGCCACTTTCCTTAATCACCAGCGATTATCCTACCTACGTGCTACGTGGCCTGGCCATGTCCATTTCGTCTTATTGATTACAACTATGATGACCTGAACATCCTTTTGTTCCCTGACCGACTCTGCTCTGTAATACCTCATAATCACACATACTTCATAACAGCGTGCCTCATAATCATAACTTGTTTTTTTTTTGCGAGTAAAAACCTATCATACACTATCATTACGCCCCTAAGCAAAAAAACCGCCAGGCCTGCGCAGAAGGCGCAGCACAGCCACAGCGAAAGCTGGGAGAGCGGCCTTTAGCCTTTTTTAAACCCTCTTGGGGCAACTACTACAAGCCCACTTGCATGGTACCCACTACGCTATAAATCATCATATTTTTAGTGTAGTGGGGAAGCGTCTACTATGCCATTCTTCGTCATTCTTCAGAAAAGCGCGGTGCCCGCTACACTCTTGTAACGAATTATGTGCACTTTGTTGATGCTGTGGCTGACGACGATGAAGAATTATGCCACAGGCTTTTGTAATGGGTTGGAGCATTGAACGACCCACTCGTTACGCAATTCGCCATTGTGTGACGCCTGGTTCTTACTTTACTGCTCTAAAACGCTTTACAACACACGTTAACGCGATTCCTTACCCAATATGAAGCCTGCCTATGGGTCAGTTTGCACCGCAGTTTCAAGCAGTGGCGTAGCTCAGTGGTAGAGTGCTGGGCTGCCACGCAGAGGACCCGGGTTCGATTCCCATTCTGTCACAGGTGTTTTTTTATTTACTTTAGTTTTTTTCTTATTTCGTGCGATATTGGTTACGGACACCGGCGGCGGCGGCGGACAACTACGGCGCAGGAACGACCCTTGTTGTGATCTCATAACAGCTTTCGCTGTAATATTCGAAGGTCTTGAAGCTTCAAAGCTTTTGACGATATAACAGCCTTATCCTACACAACGTATCGCCATTATTTTGTTAAGGAACTCTCTATCTGTCACTGCCTTTACGCTTACAGCACAGGCGAAAGCCATATAAGAGAGAGAAGTGCGCAGTCTACCAAATTGGTTGGTAAACGATCAATCAAGCGCGCACTACCAACCACTTCGATAGTCTTCGCTTGCCTCTGCCTTTGTCATGAACCTTGATTTCATCTTCGCTGTAAATCTGCGGTCATGAATCACGACCTTGACCATTTGACCATACTCCCGTTCACTACTATATAAGCACGCAAGCTACACGGATGGATTGGTGGATTGGTGCTATGAGCGTCCCCTTTATAACGGTGCGGTGACACGTTTACAACCCAGCTCGATAAAAAAAAGAAACTGTTTTTATGTTGGCCTAATGTCTCGTCTACTTCGATTAAATTGATTTTTGTATAAAAAAAGGCAATAAGTCACAGCCAACTTCTGCGCCCCTTACGGCAGATTGTCCGTGTTTCTCACAATATTTATTTCTGTCTTTCCTTTCTCTACTTTTCTGCCGCTTATCATCTATCCGTCTCTTACTTATTTCTATTGTGGATGTGTTTCTATCGTGGATATGTTCCATCTTTGTTCCTAAACCCAATGCGTCATGTAGGCTCGTGTTCAGACATACACCTCGGTGAATATCGTCACATTCAATCAGAAGATGCTCCGTCGTTCCCTGAACTTCACAGCATGTGCATTGTCCGTCTTCTTCAATGAATCTCACTTTATAACTACGGGTTCTAAGGCAACCCGACCTCCCTTTCAACAATAAAGCGGTTCCTCTAGAACAGGGGTCTCAAACACGCGGCCCGCGGGCCGCATGCGGCCCGCGAGGCTCTCGGTTGCGGCCCACGGCCCTCACGTGACTGTCTTCGCCCCACTTTTTTTTATTTTCTGATCAAGTATGTTCGTGAGCCACAGACATGACTGGTCTAAGGCATTGTCTCCGTGAGGCATCCGATGTGTTCACCTTATTTTGAAACATAACCGTGAAACAAAAAATTATTTTTCACAATCGGCGTCCAGATTTGAGTCATTTTGGACGACATATTGTTGGAATCCTGGCACCAAATCTCCTTCACAAATGACCTGAATATGAGATATGGGAAAATTTTCTTTCAAATGGCAGCGTTTCCAGGCAAACTGTACAAATCCCCCCCCCCCCCCCCCCCCGTTTTTACCTCCTGCCCTGCCCCGGCCCTTGCGGGACTAAATTGTGTGACTGCGGCCCGCTGGCTGAGGTGAGTTTGAGACCCTTGCTCTAGAATTATAATAAAATCCGTCCATCCTTATTTCGTTTTTGCCCGTTCGTCAGTTACTCAGAGCCAGTTTTTTCTATCCGGTTGAATTATCCCGATTGAGTTAACCCGATTCAATTATCTGAGAGACACCTCATCGCAGCAACAGGGATGAGACAATGCCCCCAACCAGAGTTCTTCAATCGTACCAGTTGCTAAACTTCCCATAGACCTTATGTATCAAAGCCCGAAGACACCTTGGCCGAAATTTTGGGGGTCCACTGATTGTCATGTCGTCTGTTGACCGGAAAACAAACCAATAGACGCTTGTGACGACGCCGGCGCTGCGTGCAGCGTTGAGCAGCTCGCGAAAAGCGCACGCAGGAAGGTGCCGCTGTCATTTAGTGTTTTAGATGTGAAGCATCTTATGGCGAAGCTTAATCCGGTGGTGGTGGTGTGCCGCGTGACCACCCTTACTGCGCATGCGCAAACCCTTCCAAAAAGAAAAAAACCTCCTCTCCCTCTAGGCATCCCTCCCCGCGGCAACCATACCCTCACTGCGCATGCGCCTCTCCTCCTCTCTTCCCTCCTACGCTCCCCCTCTAGGCGTCCCTGCCCACGACATCCACACTCCCACTGCGCATGCACGTCCCCCCCTCCCTCTCCTCTCCTACGCTCCCCCCCCTCTATCCTCTAGGTATCCCTGCCCGCGGCGTCCACACTCCTACTGCGCGTGCGCGTCCCCCCCTCTCTCTCCTCTCCTACGCTCCCTCCTCCTTCTTCTAGGCATCCCTGCCCGCGGCGCCCCACACTCCCACTGCGCATGCGCGTCCCCCCCCTCTCTGTCCTCTCCTACGCGCCCCCCCCTTGAAGACGCCGACGCAGGCAGCGTCTGCTAGCGAGTTTCTTGGTTGAAAAAACCGACTGCTCGCGCTGCACAACCGTTCACTGGCCACCCCGTATATATGGCACTGGATCTTGACCTGCAAGGTGGTGCCGGTGGGAGATTTCTCCTGTGCGTTGTTGAACAATAAAAATTCGCAGCGTGCGCGTTAACTAAAAGCGGACTGCGGGTCTCTGTGTCCAGTCGGAGTCTTCTGTCTGTCATTGCCCATTAGCAGCGATTGGCATGTTCCAGTAGGAAACACCGCTCCATCACTGCGTGTTTTGCGCCTTCCCTGTTTTCTCTCCTGCGCAACGCTGCGATGAGCGCCAGCGTCAACGCCGCCGCCAGTGCAAGCGTTAGCGTCCGCTGCTTCACATCTACACATGGTTCCCTTTAGCGGGAGATGGTGTAATTTTTTTCATTGCTACTTGCAGATGGCGTGACAATCTGCAGGTTTCCGCAGAATTTTAGAAGGTATGCTTGGGCGTCAGAAAGCAGTCTCGCATATGATATGATTGAAGAACTCAGCCCCCCATATCATTCGCCTGCTTGCATACGAAGATATTTTGGATAGTCGGTATGCACTGGGCAAGAAACGTCACAACGGTGCAGATACTCAGGGTGGAAGTGGAAGCATCCTGACGAACGCAACGCGACAAATATAAATGGACGATTGAAACAGGTCAATGGAAATGGTCGTTCGCAAATGGAATGTGGATGGATGCAACGTTTCAACTAGGCGATGAGCATTCAGCCCATGCCTTGTCTTCGACACTACCTGCCATGACGAATCTATGCAACTTAGTCGTTTATCATTGACTTAAGCATCATTCCTAGCTAAAGTTCACTTTTTGCTTCGATCGGTCTCCTAATTGTCGTCCCGTTTCAATTGCTTTGAGCAGTTATCAGCGAGAGATGCAGTCATATGCCAACATAAAACATCAAGGTAACTCAACTATTTCCTATGAAGGTGTGTCTGAATAAGGTGCTGTTTCAAGACCAGCATGAATAAAAATGTAGGCGTGCCAGACGGTTGTGTTTTAGAGAAAAGTGATTTCGCAGCGATGGTGCTAAATACTGAATAGCTGTAGAGTACCACCGAATTCCACCCGCTGTATCGCGATCGTAACACGATCTGCCATTTCTCAATCAATCAGTGTTTATTTTTCCCCAGACAGCTACAAAGGTGAAAACTGGGAGACAGCAAAAAAACCTTGCAGTCACTACAGCTAGACTAGCACCGTCCACCCTGTAGGAGCAATGACAGGATAATAACAAAATACAAACATGCAAGAAAAATAAGTAATAACACGAGTAAAAAAGCGAATTTGAAGACAAGGTCAATATAAAAGTAAAAGACGAATAAATAATACACACTTATATAAAATTAATAATACTGCACATAGCATCGCGTTTTTGCGTAAGGAAAAAAATCACGCCATATCCACGAATGAATGATGAGGCGACAAAACAAAAACAAAACAAATGAGTGGGCGAAGCTCCGTCGTTTTCATCCATGGCAGAAAGACAATATGTGGTATGGAACGCGCTTATACGTAATGGTCATCAGCGTCATCGTCATCGTTATCACGTGTAGTGGGCATATTCCACTATACTGGAACGCACTTATACTTCATCGTTATTACGTGTAGTGGGTACATTACACTATACTGCGTCATCGTCATCTTTATCACGTGTAGTGGGTACATTCCACTACACTGGAACGTGCTTATACTTCATCGTTATCCCGTGTAGTGGGTACATTCCACTCTACTGGAACGCGCTTATACTTCATCGTTATCACGTGTAGTGGGTACACTGCACTATACTGCGTCATCGTCATCTTTATCACGTGGAGTGGGTACATTCCACTACACGTGGCTACCTACCTACTACTACTACTACTACAGAGGAGGGACGGACCCACACCCTAAGGAGCTTCGCCCCTAAAATCACGTCATATCCACGAAGTGAATGATGTCATCGTCATCGTTATCACGTGTAGTGGGTACATTCCACTATACTGGAACGCGCTTATACTTCATCGTTATCACGTGTAGTGGGTACATTCCGCTATACTGCGTCATCGTCATCTTTATCACGTGGAGTGGGTACATTCCACTATACGTGGCTATCTACCTACCTACTACTACTACGACCACTACAGAGGAGGGACAGACCCACACCCTTAGGAGCTTCGCCCCTAAAAAGAACACATAATTCCACCGAAAACACGAGGGTCAAACGCCTTCACTACATTGGCCCCTGAAATGCGGGTTCATCCGAGCAGGTCAGGGAACAGTTAAGGGGAAGGGGTCATAATATGATATTTAGATGGCTATGACGCTTCGACACAAAGAAGGTGTGAGATCATGTGACGAGCTGAAGCTATACAAGGGGTTTCAGCTTAATTACGCTAAGCATATTTTTAATTTCGCATGTTTTAAAGAAAGGCTGGAAAAAAAATTGAACATGGCAGTTATATGAGGATAGTGTAATTGAAGTAATACCACGTCTTTGAACAAGGGCCATAACATTTGTAGCAAATATTTTTTCCATCGCTAGCATTTAAAAAGTTTACTAAGCAAACTTGCTGATTTCGAGCTGACCGATTTCTAGAAAACATCTTTTTAATCATTTCTTTAATCATTACATTGAGTGATTTCGGCGCCTTATACAACAGCTGCCACTGTCTGTATTTGATAAGTTTGATTGGACAATGGTCACACTGAAGTAGATATTTGTTTACATATTCTCACACAAAATCTTGCGTAACATAAAACGGGTGGCGTAACGTGCTTGGGTGCAGGGAGTCCCCCCCCCCCCCCCCCCATACAAGCTGTATTAAACTTGCATACTTAGCAGTCAAGCACAGCAGACCCCTTCTGCTTTCAAGCTAAGACCTAGGACTTCGTCGTGTACTGTAAATAGGGAGTGCCGTATCACATTCCCCTTTCATGCGGAAAGCAGTACGTCGGACACACGAGATGCTGTCTGCACGCCAGGTTAGAGGGCAGTGAGTGATGAGCATTGGACACTAACTGTCGGACTATAGTTGTGTGTTTCCCTGTATCGGTGAGACTTCGAAAGCGAAACCACATGAAGTTCATCGGAGTGCAGAAAAAATTATGAGCAGACAAATGAAATGCTTTGGACCGGGCAAGGGAAGAAAAAGAGGATGACGAGGTGGCTTGGCTTTCAAACGCCCGAAGGAATACGTGCGTGGCTGGGAGTCTCAAGTCGGTTGGGTTCCGGACGCGAGCCAGCAGACCCGATGGCGACCTCTTCTAACGTCAAGGACGAAGCCCGCTGTACCACGGTCCAGTGGTAACGGTCTCCAGGGTCGGGCAGAACTTCCACTGACCACCTCACCGAATCTCGAAAGTACACCTCCCCTCCTTTCTTCTCCTGTTTCGACGCCTACATCACCGACGTTCCACCGCAGCATCACCACGACACCCCGACGTCTACTGAACTGTGCGACGAATTTTGCTTGACTTGCGGAACACTAGCTTTTGTAGTTTAATTTAGACTCTCCTGTATTTGTTTGTATAGACACCATTTTTCTCTTCTTTTAGATGCGAAGCAGCTTATGAACGAGGCTTGTCCCCACAACGCCGTGTGCCGCCGCCGTAGCCAGAGGACAATGACGATGACGCTGCCGTCACGCCACAGCACATGCAAGGTAACCATTATACGCCATGACTATGACGATGGCGGTGATGACGATGAAGAATAAGGCCACTGAGGGCGGAAGCCGCCCTCAGTGGCCCGATACTTTTAATTATTCCCACATCAGCACTCATAATTCGTGACAGATTTAGAAGGCGTGCCATAATTCAAGACTCTGGTAAAACATTAGTGACTTATCTAAACGAATATCGACACCTCTTGTTCCCTTAGCGTAGAAATTTCTGGTCAACGCGAAAAGAGGAAGTCATTTTAACACGAAAGTGTTTTATGCCGGGGTCCACCACGGCTCCTCTGACGTATTTCCGTCACGGATATGACGTTGTAAAATATAAACTAACATAATAAGATCAAAGAAAAACTAGAAGAAAAAGTTTCGCCGCCGGGCGTCGAACCTACGACCTCTCGCTCAGCAGCGCGCGGCGCGAAACCAACTCGGCTACGGGAGCGTACGTTCCTCAGCTGGCTAACGGCAAGCTATTTATACACACCATATACCGTTGGCGGTCCTCAGAGCTCCTCGACTTCAGCGCATTTTCGTCATCACTAGCGAGATGGCGCGAAGGTGGCACGGAGCGCGCGCTCTAAAGGTCGTCGCGCCTCTCGCTGCGATGAGCATGCGCCTCCACGGGGCGTGGTCGCTCGTTCGCGCGCGCTTATCTCCTGATCGGGACATTCGGGCGCTTCGCAGTTCGCACGCCTTCTGCTTTCACCGCAAGTTTGCTTTGAAGTTACAGTGGTTAAAGAGGACACGAAGGTCGCTTCCCTCGCCGCAGCGGCCGCGTTTACGAAAGGAGCGCGCCGCTTACTCACGAAGTAACAATTGTGGCAGTTGTTCACGCTCGTCCTGTGTATGCTTGTGCGTTCGTTTCGGGCGTCTTTGTTTGTGTTAGAGCAGCGCGCTTTAAATGTCGAGGTGGGACAGTTAGCTCGCGCTCGTCTTGGGTATGCTCATTCCGTGCGTCCTTTCTGCTTGAGGTGCGCGCTGTATGTTTCGAGCTGCTTGCCGCTTCTCGCGTCACATTACAATTTGTTGCTGTAGCATCCATTTCTTCGCCCTTTTGGCGAAACAATGCACAATAAACGATCAACTACTTATGTGAATCCACGTTTCACTTTTGTGTTATACCGATTCCTTTGACAGAGGGATCAGCCATGTTTTTACAAAAATTACGCTGTCGAGTTCCAAAATTAAACTTCTATATACATAGAGCTAATCTGGCTTCCCCCCCCCCCCCCCCTTGCTCGTTTTGTAGCAAGGAGGAAACAGTCAAGCATTATTTTTTATCATGCAACCGCTACAACTTACTGAGGAAAAACATTCTCAAAGTCGCTTTTAATCGAATTAGATTGGATTTCATCATCTCTAATATTCTTTCCTTGGGAGCCTCCTCATTAGGTCATTGTCACCGGGATCTCTGTTCCACTGTAGAGAAATTTTTAATTGAATCAGGGCGGTTTTGACATATAATCACTAAATTAGCGTCGTTCATTTGTTTTAACCATTCTATAATTCTACAGTAATATGAGTCATATCTGATCTTGACAAACTGTCACAAACTCAAGGGCACACAGTATAGCATCAATGAAGATTACTCCAAACGAGTTGTCGAAATCAGAAAACAACTATGGATTTCATCAGTGGCAGACAGAAAGAAGGGAATGAAAGCTAAACTTCTTTTCGATAAACTAAAGGTAAATAACGTTCTTTATGGTTGGAATGAAGCAAGCAATAAGCGGTTCAGAATCACTAGTTCAGGTCACACTGGCTCCGACTGACGTAAGCCACGACCAATAACATGCTTTAAGATTATTAATGTGAATGCGAGGAGCATATTGAATAAAGCTGATGCAGTTGAAGCAGTGATCATGGAGCATGAGCCAGACATAATGTTTATAACAGAAACGTGGCTTCATAAAGATGTAAATGATTTGGAAGTGACCCCTCCAGACTATGTAATTGTAAGAAATGATCGGCAAACCAGAGGAGGCGGTATCGCTTTCCTTATCAAAAATTACATTAAATTTTCAGTATTGGATGATGACTTGGAAATAGAAATGCTATGGATCACGACCAGGCTAAATAATCGAACCGTGCATATTGGAGGAATATACAGGGCCCCAAATTCTTCTTTGGATACAATCATTAAGCTAAGAGGTTTTGTGCATTCTAAGTTTAATCTTCATGACAACATTGTTTTGTTAGGTGACTTTAACCTACCTGGAATTGACTGGGTATCTCAATCTCCGGGAACAGAGCAAGTAGCGAGTACTGACCAATTACTGGAACTGGCATTCTCTTACGAGCTAACGCAAATTGTTACTGATTTTACCCGGATAGGTACTATAAGGTCATCGGTCCTTGATTTGGTATTTCTGTCACCTGAACTGCGGCATTTTCTTAGTCGCTGTGATGTCGTGGAGGGCCTGTCTGATCACAAAATGGTTGTACCGTACCTAGCAATGTCTTCAATCACTTCTACTAGACACACCTTTAGCACAGTATTGAACTTCACGGCTGCAGATGACTTAGCCATTCTGGACTTCCTCGATCAATCATATCATGATTTTCTGGCCCTTTACAATGCTGGCTGTAGCACTGACAGGCTATGGTACTTATTTTCAAATGTCGTTGCAAAGTGTATTGATAATTATGCACCCAAGGTTGTGAAACGCATTCGTAAAACCAATCCTTGGACCACACGAGAAATTATTCATGTTAAAAGAAAACTAACACGAAGACAGAAGTCTTATTCGAGAAACAGTACCTCTGAAATCAAAACCTGTATTTCATCATTGCGCCAAGAATTGAAACGACTGATCAAGGAATCCAAGGATAAATTTTACAATGTGACACTGAAAAAATTCTTGAATGAAGCCCCTTCAAAATTCTGGCGCTATGTAAACCCTCCGTCAGGTTCTAGCAGATTAGAGGGATGCACACAGCAACGTGTTGATGACTAACACATTTTTCGCTTCTGTTTTCACGAAGGATAATGGTAACCTGCCTCACCTACCCGCCTCATCTTCTTGGCAGCCAATTGATAATGTTGTAATTAGTGAGGAAGGGGTTCTTAATCTTTTGCTTAACTTGAACACAAGAAAAAGCCCTGGCCCTGATGGTGTGCCCAATGAGTTCTTGTACAGATACGCAGAGTGGTCATCCCGTTTTCTTACTAAAATATTCCAGTCATCAGTTAGCAATGGCTCATTTCCAACTGCATGGAAGTGCGCTAAAATCACACCTGTTCACAAAAGTGGCTCGCATCTAGAAGTGAAGAACTATCGTCCTATCTCGCTTATTAGCACATGCTCAAAATTACTGGAACATATCATCAACTAACATCTGTTGGGCTATCTAGATAGACGCAATATACTGGTTCCAAATCAGCATGGATTCCGCCAAGGCTTATCAACGTCAACTCAGTTACTTGAATTTGTTCATGATCTCTCAAAGGCAATAAATTCGCGTAGTCAAACTGACGTGGTGTTTATGGACTTCGCGAAAGCATTTGATAAAGTGTCCCATGCAAAATTGTTATTTAAAATTGACAACACGTTTCAAAATAGTTTGCTCACGGCATGGTTTCAATCTTATCTTACTTCCCGGCAGCAGTTTGTTCAAATAAAAGATAAAAAGTCTGGTATGGTTGCAGTAAATTCTGGTGTTCCGCAGGGGAGCGTATTGGGCCCCCTTCTATTTTTATTATTCATTAATGATCTACCAAACCAGGTCAGTGTCCCGATGAGGTTGTTCGCTGACGACTGTGTTGTTTAGAGCACTATTGAAACTCAACAAGATCAAATTAACTTAGACTGTAACCTTCAAAAAATTCTAAACTGGTGCGAAGACTGGCAAATGACCTTGAATCCGGATAAAACAGTTTATGTCTATAACGAGAAAGAAAAAAGCCGCTGGCTTATGACTACAAGATTAACGATATCAAGCTCAAACGTGTAGAGAAATACAAATATCTCGGAATATTGTTTACACCGGATCTGCGATGGAATTCGCATATCGACCATGTCACCTCGAAGGCTACTAAGGCATTGTACAGTCTCCGGCGTAACCTTTACCGGTGTCCCTCTGATATAAGGTGCCTAGCTTACAAGACCTTAGTCAGGCCAATTGTTGAGTATTCCAAAATTGTATGGGACCCTTATACACAGTCGAACTGCAATAAAATAGCGAGGGTACAACGACTTAGCGCAAGATTTATATTTAATAAATATCGCCGTCAATATTCTCCTACTGAGCTCTGTGCACAAGCGTGTCTCGAAAGTTTAGAAGTTAGAACGAAGATTGAGAGACTGAAATTCCTCTTCCAGTTAATTCACAATCGGTTCAAACTAACCCACACAGCTTTCTTTCAGCTTAGCACGCAGGAACATTCAAGACATCGCCACAGTATGTACATCACGCCCCTTGCTTCTCGCAATGACTGCTTTAGGTTCAGTTACTTCCCCCGTGCTATCGAAGAATGGAATATGTTACCTGAATCCACTATCAGGTGTTCATCGCTGACGTCATTTGAAGAAAATCTAAAACTCCATTTTCCATTCATAACTTCGTGGCTACATACAGCTTTTATTTTGCTATAATGCTTTAAACTGTCTCGTGATGCTTTTTTTTTGAACACGATGCACTTTATCCTGCTGTTTATTTGTACTCTTTAGTGTGCCTTTGCAATTTCTTTGCATTTTGTATATTTCCCCTGCTGTTTGCATTCAACACTGCAAGGTCACCTCAGATTTTTGTAGCTAATTTTGCCTGATACATACTTGTACCCTCCACCCTGTAACGGCCCACTTGAGGGCTAACAGTATTAATAAATGAAATGAAATGAAATAAATGAAATGAAATGATCACTTATGTCTATAAAATGTTCGTTTCTTGGCCAATCCCCCCAGAGTGGGTGTGAGCCATACACATAGGCAATCATCATCATGATCATCATCATCATCATCCAGACCACACATTCTATTTGTGCCATCGCGGCACAGCCCTTGCAAATGTACCCACTATGGCGACCTCACAAAGATCACCAGCATTAAGAACGAGCAGTCCCGCACCAACGCCAACGCCATCGCCGTTCTGCAGCGGGAGTTTGCCGCCGACGACGATCACAGTGAGTACGCCGTTTGCTCTACGTGCAAAGATTCGTTGGTGGCGGGCAAAGTCCCCGCAATGAGCGTGACGTACGGCTACCGCTATCCGCAGAAAGCCGATCACCTGCCCAAGCTCAACCCGGTGGAGGAACGGCTGATCGCTCCGCGTTCGCCCTTCATGAGCATCAGGCGGCTAACGCTGCTACCATCAGGGGAACGTGCATATACATCGCCTTCTCAAACTTTAAATTACAAAATTTGCTGCAAGATACCTTAACTTTATACTTTAAGGACAGAAGATCCGTTATAATCAAGGGGAAACGTTCTCCGGAGCTTAAAGTCGTCTACGATGATGAATAAAGAGCAACTTTACAGAACTCCCATGGCTGCTTCGCATACTACTCAGGGTTCCCTTACGGGGAGATGTGCGCGATTTTTGTACTTTGCCTCTTTTAGTTATTTTTACAAATAACAGTAATATTTTTGCACCGCACGGGTACGTTTATCATTGCACTGAAAGCATTTTTCAGTAACAGTACTTGACTTTCAGAACCTAATTCAGGACACAGTGCATCCTTGTAAACAAGGACAACGACGAGTTGCTCGCGATGCATTGTAGCACTTTCGGGTGCATTCCCCTTTTTTAAGAAAACCAAGTTGTCGTCGACCACCATGATTAACTAACCAGGTTAATAACAGAAAGATCTCCTAAGTTGCTATGTTGGGCAGCGATTGTGTAAGCACACCCTCCTTGCCACTGTAGGGTGAATAATTGCATTTTTTTACCGTGCATTGGCTTGTGAATTGTTTGCATATCTTGTAAACAACAGAATGATAGGAAAAATGCACTTCTCTGCGCATGACATCTGGGTGCAGAATGTGAGCACCACCGCTGCATATATTCTTGCTTCGGTTGCAATAAACCATTTTGTTGAAAGTTGGCACGTGTTGTGTCTTTGCTTTTCGTCGTTGTGTTACCCTGCGCTAAATATCGCTTGATGTTTGAAGCTTGGAGTTTGTTGTAACATCTTAAGAATACAAGTGACACAGCTCATAAGATGAACGAGAACTGACACACAATGATGCCAAGGTGGCATATGTAAGAAAACTGGCGGAAGCTTATTACGTTTAGGTAGGGCGTCCCTATGCATATTTGGTCATATCGGCCAAAGAACTAAGAATACTCGAGGAGAGGAGGTAGCTGATGGGGCGTGGGGGGAGGGGGCGTATGCGTATTCATCTTCTGGTTTTTGTTGTTGCTTTGATCGCGGTGCGCATGCGCGGGGGTCGGGTACATATTTTCT
The DNA here is from genome assembly GCA_030522465.1 of Rhipicephalus appendiculatus. Lineage (NCBI taxonomy): Eukaryota > Metazoa > Arthropoda > Arachnida > Ixodida > Ixodidae > Rhipicephalus > Rhipicephalus appendiculatus. The sequence goes on from JALIZH010015671.1 coordinate 49,620, forward strand.
TTTCAAGCAATAAAGCTTTTAGTTGTGAGTAAGCGCTCGACGTGATGTTGCCCTCCTTGTCCCTGTCTTCGTAGTGCTTCTATTATAGAAGTATGAACTAGCAGTAATTTAAATATGAATACAGGAAAGTGGACGAAAAGATAACTTGACGCTGGCAGGGACTGAACCTGCCACCTTCCAATAACGCGTCCGATGCTCTACCAACCCAGCTATAGTGGTGGTCGTATAGGAACACGAAATGCAAATAGAAAAGCGTATGGAAAAACGAAATAGAAAAATAAAACCGGACGCATATTTTAAAAACATCGATTACAAGAACAGTATACCTGTCCCAGTTACACCAGTACCACCAACAGTCACACCAAGATATTTTACCAATAAGGCCTAATTTCTCCCCGTGTTACCTAAACTTAAAGAGTAAAGCCCACTCTCGGGTGTTCGGATGAAATCGCTCGAAAAAGATTTGTGTGCTAGCACATGCGGTGCCCAATTGCCGTGAGCACCTCATAATTGCGATAGGTATATACTCGCCAATGATTCGGTTGATAGTTTCCTACCTTTTTATTCATTCGACTTCCGTTATGTCCTTCAGAATCGCTTGTGAAAATTGTGTACCATGACTTTTTTCTCGTCTTCCCAACCTGTGTGGTGCAATTTTCAGACACGTTTTACATGCTTCTGAGAAATGTGCTACATACTTCTTTTACCGATTTCGTGATAAACATGGGCTCCATCGATGCAAAATTTCCAAGATTACTAGGCACTTATTTTGCTACTTATTGGCTTGTGCCCGAGACAGTCGGAATAAAACTTAATATACCAAAGCGATAACACTGATCGTCGAGCGCGCGAGAGACCGATCTAAATGCGAGCCCCTTTCTGTTATTCTGGTGTAATAGTGTTTTGGCGCAGACGAACCGGGTTTTTGAAAAATACACAATAGGAAGAATGAAGGAAGGGTATTTTGACGGCTCATTTCTTTAAAACAACCTTAATGGAAACAAGGTTTCATTAAGGTTGCGTAAAAAAAAAAGAGGAAGGTGACTTATACAATGTATTGATCCGCTAATAAGTAGCCATGCCTTACTCAAATATATCAATTCCCACTCTCGATTATCACATAACCATTTAATACTGCACCAAACTCAACGTGCTCGCTTTCCTTCAAAGTCATACACGATGCCGTAGTCAAAGAACAATGCATCTCACACTCAATACACCTTTCACGTACGTACTGCCTTTTTTAGTCCACAATTTTAATGTGATGATGGTCTAGATATAATCCTACCATGTCACGTAAGGTGTACCTGAATGAGGTGTCCTTGTGTATCCCCGCGGATGCAACAACTGCTTAGGCCTCGAAAGCGCCTAAACGGTTCAGCGAAAATACAAAAACAACGACAACAAAGAACCAGCGAAAAAATAATAACGAAGTGAACCGTTCTCGTTATGACATGATACCTTGAAGCCAGAGTAAGTTCACAGCATGAAATGCACCCATCCGCGCGACTACAGTCCTTTTTTTTTTCCGGCGCTATGCAATTGACAGCGCTTGTGATGGTCAAAGCAGTTATTGCAGCCGCGGGGATGAACGAGGACGAAAGCTGCAAAGCAGCTACATCATTGGCGCCGCGCATGCCCACATGTAGCCCGTTTCGAACTGTAGATGTCAGTGGAGCTGTTTAGAGTACGACCGACGCTCCTTCATTCCAGACAGGTGTGTTGACCACTGTACCCGCTGTTTTTTGTTTATTTTTTTTTAATGCGAAGCATTTCGTTGCGTGCTGTAAGCACTTTTGCGTTTCTGTCTACGTATCTATCTATCTATATGTCTATCTATCTATCTATCTATCTATCTATCTATCTATCTATCAAGCCGCCTACGTCTGGGTGCTCTCGTGATCCCCTCCTTAACTTGAGGTCGACCAAAATTTGTATGGGAGGGTAACAGGTATTGACGAATATGTCTGGCTGTTCATGACATGAATAACGTGCAAATCCTGTCGCGTACGTCGTCAAACACGTGCCTGCAGAGACGTCTGGCACATACCCGTATGCGACGGGCCACGGTATGCGGGTATGCGCCACAGGTGTTTCGACATTTTATATCTACCAACGAACGGCGAGGACAGACATTAGTAATTTAAATGCGAGAGCGCTAAGAAAAACTGACGTTGGCAGCGTTGACCCGACACATGCAAATAATAAATATCAGCGTCCCAGCTGGAATCGAACCCAAGGAATCTTCGTGGCAATCAAGTATTCTACCACAGAGCCACGCCAGGTCTCGGAACTGCTTTGGAAAAAAAACCCTATGCAGGCGTAATGTTGGAGAAAGGTCAATTGTGGTTGCAGTCCTGGCTATCTAATTTTATAAACATTACATATGTAGGCTACTCCTATGAGGCAGACGTAATGTTCGGTTAATGTCAATTGTGTACTTAAGCGCCATCCACTCTAGTTGGTCCACGAAGCACTATCCAGGGCTATCATTCTCGCAAGCACAAATGCTACATATCAGCTTACCGCTTCTGGTGTTGCTAATACCCATGTTGCTGTCGGCATCGTTACGCAACTGTAAACAACTGGTTGTACAAAACATATGCGACTGTTCAACATATCTCTGTGTGTAAAACATTTGTACATATCCTCAGCGTCATTTCGTAAGGTTTCTCTCAACAAAAAAAATTACACGACACAGTCACCTTCCTTCCGCATGCGTCCCATAACATCGATTCCCAAGGTACGCGGTATCTGCCGATTTTTTTTTGTACGATTGCTTATCGAGAATCCGTATGAATGTTTCTTGTTTTACCTGTTGTCAGCGGGATCGCCTGTCACGTCTCGCAGAGTTGATAACGTGGCCATGTTTAGGAGTATGCCAGCTGTTGGTATTTCCGCTGAATTTCACTTATAATTATCTGAAAGCATCACTAGCTTTTTCCAGTCAGCCAACGGGCCAACTTGTTCCGCCATTTGACAGAACTCGCGGATGCACCATGCGCGCGGCAAAACGCATTTGTGCGAACGGAAATTGAAAATCAATGAAAAAAAGTAGACTGTTTGTTTCCTGCCAAACACTTATACTCAAGAAGTACTGCGTAGAGTGTTTCAGCTTAGCTGACTTAGGTCAATCGAACTGTGCCGCTTATCGAAGATAACGCTTACCCTCCCGAGCCAGAACTCCGAACCGTAAATAAGCATGAGAAAAAAATGAAGTTCGTTGAACCCCCCACCTGTGCTCATGCTGTATTTTTTGCTGTTCGGTAGCCTGAATTATACCCTAATCTTGTCTGTTTGCAGAGCGTTTCAAGAGAGCCTCTTGTAGGGCCGCAAAGTCCACGTATCTACCATTACAGCGGTCATGGCGGAGTGTTTTTATCGCTTCCGATGGTGTCGTACGCAACAATAGGGCAGTGCACTGATACCCCCCCCCCCTCTAAATATGCGTCGATGCTGGTTCATTACGAACGCTAGCAAGCTATATGCGCAAATCGTACCGCAGCGATCCTGGCTGCCATAAAGAAAACAGCCTATCCTTTGAGTGATGAATCAGCCCATTATGTTATATACGCTGATGATACGAGTTTTTTTTTTCTTCACGCAAATGTAGCAGCGATCTAGGTAGTCATGCGGATAATGCCCTCTCTGAAATTAATGCATGGGAGCCCAAGTAAACTTCCTAAAATTAAACAGCAGTAAAAAAACGCTCTTTTGTTTCACCCCCGCCACACACAATTCAGTTTCCCATTATTTCGTTGAATAACTCAGAAACTGAAGTTGTCAAAAGTTTTAAATCGTTAGGCATGTATTTTTCACAAAACATGACATGGGATCATCACGCGAACCATATTATACCCCCCAAACTATCTCGTACAATCGGCGTTATGCGCCGCCATTGCTACTACTTTCCTGTTTCTGTTACATGTTGATATATAACTCGTTTTTTTCTTCTTTCTTGAATTACCGTCTCGCAAAAGAAGGCTTCGCGTCTAGCCTGTAAAGTACCATATCGCTGCTACACAGCAGAATTATTAAAAAAATACCGCATCATTCAGGTTGCATCAATACATGATTACAAACTAAGTCGTCTATATAAGTTCGGTTTATTGAAAAATAATGCTACGATCGCAAGAATAGCAGGGTTAGAAAAAAAATTTCCCTGCCTATAATGTACGTCGACCTGACTTGTGGTACATATGGAAATGTAGAACAAATTACGGAAATCAAATTTTAAAATTTCAACTCCCTACACTTCTAAACCGCGTAACTAGGCAACATAACACTAACATATCTAATATATCACCAAAACAACTGCGATTAGTGTTTGTATAATGATGTGAATGGCGATTACCTTTTTCTATGCCTGCATTGTAAGTTTTTCAAGCGCATTATGAAACCTACTCTTTTTTTTATTATGTTGTACTTGATCGCACGCTTCTGTGCTACCCTGTGTACCTTGTGCTACCCTGGGTCAGGGCTACTCAAGCTGTTCTAACAGCTTTTACCTGCCGTCCTCGTAACATGTTCTGGTTGCGGAATAAAGTTCAATTTCAATTTCAACTCATTTAAATAATTTTATTACTAATCTTGACAGTGTATTGGCTTTTATCGAAAAGAGTTACTGATATGAATTGTACAAGGTGTCTTTACCCTGCCATGCGAATCTCCTGTATACGTTAAAGTACCGTTTCGCATGGAGCACCTACTTACATCAACACTAGTGTTTCGCCAGGCTTCAGTGTCAATTCTGGTGACTTCACGCACCAGGCTTTTTGTGAAGACGTCGGGTACCGATACATTCAAAATGGCCGCTTGCGCATAAATAACAAAGCCAGGAACGGAGTGGTCCTGAAAACATCACCAGACCTTGCGCGAGCAACATACTAATTGCGTGGTCATTTTTTCCTGGTAACTAAGAAAGCCCGCGAAATATAAAAAATTACACTATCTCCCACTAGAGGGAACCATGTGGGAATGCGAAACAGCGCTGGTGTTCACTTCTGTTTCCATTCGTATGTTTCCGTGTATGTTTTATTTGTGTGTGGACTTGTGTATCAGCGGTGTTGCTTACGCTGCTTGCGCTGCTGTCACACCTTACGTTACCGATGCCGCTACAACTGGCTCCAATGTTGACATCCATAGCGCCGTTGCGAAGGAGAGTGCAACGGAGCGAGCGCGCGCCGCATTAAATACGAGCGCACGGCGCATTATATACGAGCGCACAGCTGCGCCGGAGCGAGAGAAACGGGAGAGGAGAAACGAAGCGGATGCAGCGCTCACGCCACCTCCACCCACCTCCTCGCGCTCACGCGAGGAGAGGGGGAGAGTTGGCGCATGCGCAGTAAGGGTGGTCAGGCCGCACACCACCGGATTGAACTCCGCTCTAAGCTGCTTCGCATCTAAAATGAAAAGATAGAAGGCCGTGGCAATGCCCCCTCTGAAAGAGTATCGTCCCGATGCTCGACACAGAAAATGGAAGGGAGAAAAAGGTGCATACACAGTCATAGCACAATGATACAGCAAAAAGTGCAGTCCTATAGTTCTCTAACTAGTCTAACTTGGCTTAAGGCGCATGACATGGACGACTTCAGACCGTGCGCGGCGCCGCTGAGAGTTCGAAATGCCATCCGGGACGACCTCGTAGTGCAGAGCGCCGACACGTCGAGGCACCTTGTATGGCCCGAAGTATCTCCGAAGAAGTTTTTAGATGTGAAGCATCTTATGGCGAAGCTTAATCCGGTGGTGGTGGTGGTGGTGGTGGTGTGCCGCGTGGCCTCACTTACTGCGCATGCGCGAACCCTTTCAAAAAAAAAAACCTCCTCTCCGCCTTTTTCTCCTCATCCCTCCCCGCGGCAACCACACCCTCATTGCGCATGCGCCTCCCCTCCTCTCTCTCCTCCTACGCTCCCCCTCTCTCCTCTAGGCATCCCTGCCCGCGGCGTACACACTCCCACTGCGCATGCGCGTCCCCCCCCCTTTCTCTCTCTCTCCTCTCCTACGCTCCCCCCCCCCTCTCTCGCCTCGCGACGCCGACGCAGGCAGCGTCTGCTAGCGAGTTTCTTGGTTGAAAAAACCGACTGCTCGCGCTGCACAACCGTTCACTGGCCACCCCGTATATATGGCAATGGATCTTGACCTGCAAGGTGGTGCCGGTGGGAGATTTCTCCTGTGTGTTGTTGAAGAATAAAAAAATTCGCAGCGTGCGCGTTAACTAAAAGCGGACTGCGAGTCTCTGTGTCCAATCGGAGTCTTCCGTCTCTCATTACCCATTAGCAGCGATTGGCATGTTCCAGTAGGAAACACCGCTCCATCACTGCGTGCTTTGCGCCTCCCCAGTTTTCTCTCCTGCGCAACGCTGCGATGAGCGCCAGCGTCAACGCCGCCGCCAGTGCAAGCGTTAGCGCCCGCTGCTTCACATCTACACATGGTTCCCTTTAGCGGGAGATGGTGTAATTTTTTTCACTAAGCCCACGTCGGCGGACGGCGTGCACACCCAAACACGGTTGCCGGGCTGATATTTTACGAAGCGTCGTCGAAGATTGTAACGGCGGCTGTTGGTCGTCTGCTGAATCTTGATGCGCAGGCGGGTGAGTTGTCGGGATTCTTCAGCGCGCTGAAGGTAGACGGTGACGTTGAGGTTTTTTTCGTCAGCATGGCGCCAATACCGGGTTCCTTCCGTAGACCAACTAGTATGGCGTCATCTGTGTCGTCTCTAGGGATGGTCAATTGAAATTTTTAATCGATTAATCATTAATCGTTCGTCGATTTAGTCTTTAATCGATTAATTGCTTTCGATGTGATGTTTTAATCGATTAGTCGACATTTTTGATGGGCGCTTTAAAGAGGGTATCTCATTGTTTGAGAAGCATTGCTTGTGTTTGATCTCGACCGAAGTCTTTCTATCAGGCGCGCTAGAGATCACATGTGCACATTCGCGCCTTCGCGAAAATTCGTACTTTCTTCCAGTGGACACGGGGAAAACGTCGTCTTTGGGTGATGTCACGGATTGAAGGATCTGTGGCCACCATCCATGGACGATTTTGAATATGGTCGTATTTCCTCGAAGTCTGCCTACTAGAGCGCACCGAAACCGGAGGCGTTTTCGGCGAGAGCACTGGTCGAAAAGACGCACCGGAAACATGCAGCGTGGCCGAGGGTGAGGAAATTCCGAGGAAGGCAAAGCAGAGACGAGGAGGAAGAGGAAGTAAATAAGACGCTCGCACTCGTAGGGACGGCATCTTTTGTCTGTTTGTCTGGTTAGATATTGCGGAAACGCTGAATAATACTAAAATTGCGGACTGACGTGATCTCATCCTTGAGCTCACCCATGCGAGATTGCACCCCAATATAGTGGCCTCAAAAAGATCATCGGTACAGGCATCTGCGGGAAGCAGAGGCACATGAGTTTTTGCCCCCCGGTTAAAATGAACAGCAGTTGCGCAAGTGTACTTCAGATATTTCACTTCGTCGTTGCCTTAACTCGGCGCTACGCACTCATCTAGCATTTCGCCTGCCGTCGAAATGCGACCGCCGCGCCCGGGTTCGAACCTCGCGACCTTCAGGTCAGCAGCCGAGCGCTGTAACCACTGACCCACCATGGTGGACCTGAGAGTTAAATAAAGTACCCAGAAAGTTGCCATAGACACAGCAGGCGAAGAAACTTGCTAGTTTATCAAAGGCAAAGAGAGCTGAGTTTGTGCGATGAAACAGCGCGGAGCCGAAAACGAACACAAACAAAATAAGCAACTAGACGATGCGCTCGTACGTCTGAAATGTACAGAAAACAACGAACTTCTCTGTTGAGCGTTGACGATGTCTTCCTGCTTTCACTCAATGAAGCCAAAGCGCTGAAAACACCAGGACAAAATAAGGGGTCCTGTGAAGGGCACCAAACTTTTTGAACGAATATGAATTACAAACTGTCCATCATTTCGAAACATACGAATCGCTTGTGTAATTGAAGATCGACTTGACTTTCAATATAAGGTACACAAAGGCTCTTGCCTAAGTAGTGATATACTGGATAACTTACCGCAGATGTTACGCTAAGCGGTGCGCGCTTTATGTACGCTGTCCAAAAAAAAATACTATATGAATCTCACGTAGTAGTGCCTTCGGGAACGTGGTCCTCAACATTGTAATTTTAGCCATGACCATTTTTTCTTTGGAGGATGGCTCTTGGCACATTAATAAAGTTTGCGTGAATCTTAAAGGGACGCTAAAGAGCAGAACGATTTTTCGCGTATTAGTACAGTACAATTTCACAATCCCGAAAACACCACTCTAACCGCGACACGACGCTTGGTAAGCGACAAAACGCGCGAAACGAAAATGCGGGTGAAGATGCCACCTTGAGATTCCCACACCAAACACCGTGACGTCATAAATTTTGAAGGCGTCTACTGGGTCCTACGTATCTTCTAATCGATAAAATAGATATACATTGTCATCTGTGGATGCCATAGACCTAGCATACGAAGTTTCAGAAAATTTCATCGAGCCAATGCCGCGAAAATACGAAAAATACATTTTGAAATTTTTTGACGTCAGGCGCAGAAATTTCGGCGCGAAATTTAAAAATTAAACTTCAACGTTGATTTTCTCCGCTAATAACGAACTTATGATAGTGAAACATATGGCATTGGAGTTCTCGGAGTGCAGTTTGTCAATCTAAACCAAGTCATTGTTTCTCTTTAGTGTCCCTTTAAGAGTTTCCGTCGCTGGCTTCAACTACTGCTTACCACCTTTATAACATCGCAGTCGTCGTTTTCTAATCTTTTGTGAACAACGTCTACACCGTGCTCCTCTTGCGACTGCTCGCCATTACAACAAAACAAAGCAAACAGTATACACAACAAACTGCAATAATAACGCAATATAGCAAGTAAGCACCGCGTGTACTTTGCCGACGGCTTAACCAGCGCACGACAGAAGAAAGGGGGGTGAGAGGAAGTGAATTCAGTAAGCTGTGAACGGAGAGAAGAGGGCAAATGCATTTCTGCCTCGTCGGGTGGGGCCACCTACCTGTCCACGCTTGAAGCCTCGCGGAGGGCTTGGAGGTGGACGCCGTAGGCGACTGAGACCAGGGCGAGTTCACGGAGACCAGGGCAAGTACCCTTGAGGAACACGCATGCACACTTACAATAAACAATTCAGCGCTTAAACAAGCGCATTCAATAAAATACCTAGGTGTTACCCTTGATGAAAATTTTAACTGGAAACCTCATATTGACGAAGTCTGCAAAAAACTCAGTAAAGCTTGTTTTCTTCTATACACATGTCGAGACATCTTTGACATGCCGACCTTACGAGTAATCTACTTTAGCATATTTCATAGCCTCTTAAACTACTGTGTTGTTACCTGGGCTCTCACATACCGCACATACCTCCAACCAGTAATAAAACTTCAGAAAAGAGCAATCCGATTTTATAACTAATTCTGACTGTACGGCACATACGCTACCACTCTTCCGAAGCCTAAATATCATGCCGTTCTGCACGCTAATAAATTATAAAACAGCACTTATGGTCCATTCTAGTATTAACACCAATTATCCACTTTCATCATCACATTTCTTATGTTCAAGTTATGACAGCCCTAACAAAGTAAAACAAAACTATCTCACTGAGCAAACAAAAAACGTATACGGTAACAGAAAACTTACAGCTAATTGGAATCGCCGTGTGGAATAACCTTCCACAAGAACTAAAGAAAAATAAGAATTTCTCTTTCGCGCTGAAAAAATATTTTTAAGTAACATATAGACACCCAACATATGAATGCTAGAAACAACGATACTAAATTCATTACCATGTATAATCATGTTGCATGCTATTACATTTATTTTTGTATAAGCTCTTTTACGTTTTTTGTATATGTGTGAGTATGTATAAAACAATATGTTTTCTTTTTGTCCATATGCGTTATTGTTATGCTCTCCATATACATAATATACCTTAATTAGTTTTCACAGTACCCTAATGTCAGTAAATTATTTTCATGTGTTCATTTATTGATTAGCTGTTTGATATGCTCTTCTTATACGCTATCTGACATATCTTTGTTCTTTTGCCTTTTTTTTTCTGCCCACACCTTTGATCAGTCACCAAACTCTGTAAAAACATCATGTTATAGTCAGTTTTCCAAGTGTTAAAATTTTAGTGAAATATTTGTGTTTGTATACTTCTTTTTTTGTCAGTGACATGCCTTTTTTCATAATTACTTTTGAATGAATCCCAACTAGCCTTAGGCTAGGGATTCAGATGCATTAATTCACAATATTGTATTTCTGTAAAATTATTTTTCGTCAATAAATTCAATTCAATTCAATGCGATTTCTGCCTCTATGGGGTAGGGCCGCAGACGGCTTTGGGCTCGTTCTACTAGCGTATAAATATGCGCTGTAGTGAAAAAGATTAGGTGCGCTCGAGTTCTGCGTCTCGGCATCGCTCGCCTCGCACTCTTGCGCACCGGCCAAGGAGTGGCTTGGGGGGTGGGGATGGCGGTTGCCGGAATCGATTAATCGAAGAGTTTTAATCGATTAATGCGATTAACTGAAAGGCGGAAATCGATTACGATTAATCGATTAATCATGCACCTTTAAGCGATTAATAGTTCATCGATTTCACCATCCCTAGTAGTCTCCTGCACGGCCGTGTTGTATGCGAAGGTCACGTACGGAACGATGGCTTCCCACGTCTTGTGGTCGACGTCGACGTACATGGCCAGCATGTCGGCGATGGTCTTATATGGGTCGCCCTTTCCGGAGGTGCACTGAGGGACACGGGCGGAGCCACGTTTTTTTTTCTTTCCTGACGCCATTTCCGTTCTTTTTTTTTTTTCGCGTGGAGCAGCTGTATGTTTCTGAAGTCATTCTCGTTGCTTACTTCGTTTGTTTTCTTTTTCTCGCGCAGGTAGGGTGAACTCGACAGCGCCGACGAGCATACACGGGTGCATTTGATCGCAGGTTTGATCACAACTTGGTCTAAGGTGCCGCTGCATGGTCACATCTAATTGCGATTTGGCTAACTTCCGAGCCAAACTGGATCCGTGTCTGCCCTGATCGCGATCAAAAGTGTCCGCGAGACACCGGTATGATGTGAAAGCAAGCTCGACGGCACGAAGGAGTTCGAGCCATCGTGTTAAGGGCTAGGTGTGATGTTGGATATGCAGGTCGTTGGAGGCTCACATGACATTTCCAAAGCTGTTGTCGTGATTACGAACATAATTAAGCCTCCTGTGTTCCCGAAGAACCTGTCTTGGAAGCTGGACGCGCTAGAGCGTTCGCCAGACGTCAACTGAATTCAGTAACGAATTCTGGAATGAAACTAGCTGCCACTCGTACGTTAATTCACATGCTCTGGCGGAGCCCCCTGATTAAAGGGTTCTCAACGCTCGACCGTAGAGGAATGGAGCTGTGTGCTAAGGAGCTAGAGCTTCTGCATCAACTCGGGGCCGACCAGAGAGCCTGCGACGCGGCGTCAGGTTGAGGCTCGGCCTATCCGTCCCGCCTTGAGGGTGCGGCCAGCTGCTCTATCGCCTTGAGCGATAGGTTTCCTCGGGATCTAAGTAAAGTTCTCTCTTTGTCTGTCTGCTCGACGAGTTAGCTGGGTGAGTGGAGCATTAGTTAATGCGCGCTGGAGAAGTCATTACTTCAAATAGAATGCGTCAATGTCGACCGCATCCGGGATAAAGCGTCGGCCGCCGTATCAGCACCAGACATTACTCGGCTGTCTTGATATAAAACACGCACTGCAACGGTGGCCGGCAAGCTGGTCGTATGTCGTATCCATTCTTTATCCGTGCGTAGCAGGAACATGAACAATAAATCGAGCAATGTTGCAGGAACAAAAGCAACAAACCGTTTCTCATTGCCGTGTATGATTTTCGTTGCCACCGTCAAACAGCACCACGATGGCTCGAACTCCTTCGTGCCGTCGAGCTTGCTTTCACACCATAGCGATGTCGCGCGGACACTTTTGATCGCCTTTAGGGCAGAGGCGGAATTAGTTCGGCTCGAAAGTTAGCCAAATAGCAATTAAAAGTGACCATGCAGCCGCACCTCAGACTAAGTCGTGGTCAAACCTGCGATCAAATGCGCCCGTGTATGCCCGCCGGCGCTGTCGAGTCCACGCCAGTCCACGCTACGCACAATGCTGTCCGTGCCCGCGCGAGAAAAAGAAAGCAAAGAAAGAAAGCAACGAGAATGACCAAGAAACATGCACCCGCACCGCGCAAAAGAAAAAAAATAAAAGAGAGAAATGGAAAAGATGTCAGGAAACAAACAACAACAAAAGCAAACGTGGTTCAGCCCCCTGTCCCTCAGTGCACCTCTGGAAAGGGAGACCCGTCTTATATAGACGCTCGGTCAGGCCGTTGGTCTGTGGGTGGTACGCGGAGGTCCGGCGGTGGCTTGTCTGGCTGTATCCCAAGATCGCCTGAGTTAGGTCAGCCCTAAACGCCGTACCTCTTTCGCTGATGAGAACTTCTGGGGCGCCATGTCGAATGAAGATGTTCTCAACAAAGAACTTGGCTACGTCGGCGGCACTGCCTTTGGGCAGGGCTCTTGTTTCGGCGTAGCGCGTGAGGTAGTCGGTAGCTACAACGATCCATTTATTTCCGCAAGTCGACGTTGGCAACGTCCCCAGGAGGTCCACCCCGATCTGCTGGAACGGTCGCCGAGGAGGCTCGATCGGCTGAAGGAAGCCTGCAGGTCTTGTGGGCGGTATTTTCCGTCGCTGACAGTCTCGGCATGTCATTACGTAGCGCGCGACGTCGGCGGCAAGGCGCGGCCAGTAGTATTTTTCCCGTATTCTAGCGAGTGTGCGAGAAAGACCGAAGTGTCCAGCCGTCGGGTCGTCGTGTAGTGCCTGCAGGAGTTCTGGTCGCAATGCTGAAGGCACCAAGAGAAGGTGGTTGGCTCGAAGTGGCGAGAAATTCTTTATGAGAACGCTGTTTTAAAAGAAAAACTGCGCGAGTCCTCGTTTGAATGCCTTCGGAACAATGACGGTCCTGCCTTCGAGGTACTCCACAAGGACCCTTGGTTCAGGGTCAGCTCGCTGTCGTTCGATGAAGTCGTCGGCACTTAGGTTCCCAAGAAGTAATCACCGTCCTCGGCGTCCTGCGGCGGTGGGACATCGGGGGCACGGGACAGGCAGTCGGCGTCAGGATGCTTTCGTCCGCACTTGTAGCTGACGGCAATGTCGAATTCCTGAAGCCGCAGGTTCCACCATGCGACGTGACCTGAAGGGTCCTTCAAGTTACCTAGCCAACACAAGGCGTGGTGGTCGCTCACAACTTCGAAAGGCCTGCCGTAAAGTTAGGGGCGAAACTACGATGTACCCCAGATGATGACAAGGTACTCCTTTCCTGTGGTAGAATAGTTGGCTTCCGCCTTGGATAGCGACGGGCTAGCACAACTGATGACCCTTTCTAGTCCGTCAGTCCTCTGCACTAGAACGGCGCCGAGTCCAACACTGCTTGTCTCGGTGTGTACTTTTGTTTCGGTGTATTCGTCGAAATGCCCAAGTAACGGCGGTGTCTGCAGGCGTCGTTTTAGTTCTTTAAATTCTTCCTCCTGCGGCGTTTCCCACTTGAACTCCACGTCGGTCCTGGTAAGGATAGTAAGTGGCTCAGCGCGTCGGGCAAAGGTTTTGACGAACCGCCTGTAATAGGCGCACAGGCCGAGAACTCATCGCACGGCCTTCTTGTCGGCGATTGGCGGGAATGTAGCGATGGCGGCTGTCTTCTGCGGGCCACTGCGTACTCCGGACTTGCTTATCATGTGGTACTAGAACAAGAGTTCCTCCTACGCGAATCAGAACTTTGCTGGCTTAAGGGTTAGTCTCGAATAACAGCTCTTCGAATAACAGCCATTCGAAAGTCGAATCGAATTATTCGATTATGTATTATTCAATTCGAATTCGAAACTCGAATATTCGCACACCCTTAATTTTACGCTTCCATCCCATGTATTCGGATATCTGTACTGCGAAACACATTTCTAAGTATATCTGCCCGGCTTTGCTATCACCGCAGGTGTAATTGACGCTGTCTGAAAGTCACACAAGGAAGTTAAGCAAACGGATAAGCTCTAAGCTTACTTAATGAAACTTCAAGTTTAGTCATTTAGCCAAATTTAGTCATTACACTCAATTACTTTGTATTTGAATCGACCTAGTGCCCACAAATTTTTGGCTCTAGTATGGGAACTGCTTTTGCACCAACGTATGCCAACAGTTTTGTTGGGCAATTGCAGTTGGAGTTTCGAAATCACCTCCGCTAATGCCTTGCTGCTATCTCCAATGCTTAAACGGACATATTATATGGGGAAATTGCATAAGTAGAGTAAGCACATTTAATGACCACATTAAGGAGTTTCGCCCGATAGTATTAAATTGACCATCCACCATTCTTCCAGCGAAATGAACCTGTTCCACACGACAGCCTCCCTTGAAAGAGGTTAGTTAAGGACGGTGCTCGGGAGACAGCTGACCAACATGGATCCTATACCTAGATTACTGTATAACCTGCGACTATGAAAGCGAGGAACGGTTGTCGGACAGGCGAGGCGTACAAGAAGGATCTGTAGCGACGACGGTCACTAGGTTCAGGATTTGAGTAATCTGAGACAACTTTAATTCAAAGGAGTCCGCACAATGAGCTGAACAAGGTCTACAATCAAGTGCGTAAATTTCAAAATCAGCAATAGCTACAAAAGAGACCCTAAAACACAATGAAAACCAGCCGCTCGCATTCATAGAATGTTCTCAAATGCAGTCTCAAACATAAGCGATAACCTCCGTAAATATCATCTAATACTAGCAACCAACATCGCTTTTTACGAAGTATCAAGGGTCGTCTACCACCGTAATATCAATTTTAAGGACCTGACAGTGCATGCAAACGTTAACCCACATTCTACCGCCCGCATAAAAGCTTGTTTTTGCTCTATATGTAAAGCATGGAAATAACTTGAAAACGGATGTTATAGTCAAATACACCGGAACTGATTTCGTCCATGATATAAAATGTAACTTTAGCTCAACTAGTTATAAAATTGCTCACATGCTCCAATATTCACATTGCCACAGCAGTACATTGTTGAAACAGCACAACGCAGGCATTGCTCAGGAAACGATGAAGAAGTTGCCGAAAGCAGTGGCGTTGTAGTGAATGTGGCAGGTAGCCAAGAGCCCAAGTTTTACATATTTTAGTCAAACTTCCGGGTCTCCGAGAGACAGGAAATACAGCCTTATGTTATGAACAAGTTGAATGCACTTCAGCTAGTTAGTATAAACATTTCAAAAGGAGCTCCGGCCTCGGTCGGATATAACAGGTACACACGACGGCAGCCAGTGCTACTTATGCCTGATATGTAGGAATGTTTAACCATTATCAGCGTGAAATTGTGATATTTAGTTGCTGCTAAAGCTGCTAACGTGTGATGTCTGTTTTTATTTGTTATATTATCTTATTTTCGCGAGAAACCATGCCGCAATTTTTTCTGAATGCCAGCTGATAGATGACTCAGCGAAATTCCACTCACCCCCTCCTTTTTACCCTATTGATGGAAAGAACATCTTCATACGGATTGGGCGCCTCTCCCCTACGTCGTTTTGTCTTTTTTATTTATGTTTTTCCTTTTAGAGCATCTTTTGACACGACAGCTCCATATCTGAACAGCACCCTGCCGTCCTTTCTTTCCCCTTCTCCCCTTTTATGGCAGTTGCTCTCTTCCCTTTGGCACATTTATCTTTGGGGTAGAGTGAGCAAACCGTGTGCATTCACAACGTTAGGAAAGACAGTTGCTGGCTTTACAAAAACACAGCTCTTTTTATTCAAACGTGGCTCCCGCCACACCCTCGGCTCAAGCAGCAGGAAAAAATAATACAGCAGCTTCGCACTAGTGGTACCAAGTCTAAAGGAGTAGTGGAGGTGGGTGGCCATCCGTGTTTCTCTATCTTTGTCTCTCTCTCTCTTACTGTCTTTTTTGTCTTTGTTAATTTCACGCTTTTCTATCTTAATCTCTTTCTGTTTCTTTCACGCTATTTGTGACTTTCGTTCTTTTTCTTGCCTTTCTGGCTCCATTTCTCGCTTCCCTTTTTCATCTCTCTTTCGCTCTCTGTCTTTATTTTTTCTTTTTTATTCTCTCTCTTTCCCTCCGTATTTCTGTTTTTGTGTTGCTCTGTTTTTTTTCTAATTCTTGTGATTTGTCGGTTTCTGTCCATCTCTTTTCCCTGTCTATTTCTTTCTGTCTT